>PVJX010007026.1:0-73553 GCA_004027295.1 Dolichotis patagonum | reverse complement strand
CATGTTTATAGCAGCACAATTTGTAATAGCCAGATCTTGGAAACAACCTAAGTGCCCATCAACTGAGGAATGGATAAAAAAGTTGTGGCTTTTTTATACAATGGAGTACTACTCAGCTATAAAGAATGATCACATCGAGATATTTATAAATAAATGGACACGACTTGAGACCATTCTCTTAAGTGAAATAAACCAAACTGACAAGGGCAAATACCATATAGTCTCCCTAGTATGAGAATTGATAAGAGTATATAAGACTTTATGGTAAGCATGAGTCCCCATCTCATAGCTTTAAATTCTTTCAATGTTTTCAATCATCAGTTGGAATGGTTTTGTCCTGTTTTGTTTGACTATTTCATACATGATGATATGAACAGCTGTTTTGAAGAAAGCAAAACATTATGACAGGTATTACTGATTTAATATCATCCTTCTTAGAAGTCCTACCATGCTTTTTTTGTTCTGCTACCATTGGTTCTACCTATCATCACATTGTGTCTTATTGGAATTTGAATATGTGTGATAGTTTAAACCAAAATTGTTATCAAAAGTGAGATATTATAATACCCATTGATCATTTTCTGTTATTCGGTTCACAAAGCCCTGTAATTCTTTCACTCTATGTATGGCTTTATACTATTGTGTTATATTTGATATTATTGTATTTGAAACTATGCTCAACTATAGCAGAGTAAGAGATATGGTGTTAGCTACTGTTGATGTCCAGTTGTCATAATGTAAATTACTATGTTGCCTATGTTGTCCTCTTCTGATCTGCTCTGTACTGCCCCCTTTTGTTTTATTCTCTTTCAAATTAAAAAAAAAATTTGAAAAGGATTTTTATGTAGATGGTGGTACTGATTCTGTAGAGAGGGATTCAAACTCGATAGAGAAAAATAAGTGCTATACTTTGAATCTCAATTGGAATTACAAATAATAAATATATATGTTATGCTTTTATTAATGCCATTGCTGAGCTGTGACTACCAGGAAAGTTCTGGGGAAGATTATGAGTCCCTACAAGAGAGCGAGACAGAAAGAACAAAGGTGCTACTCTGTAAGAAGTTAATTTGCAAAGAGAGGTGGAGAACCAGATTGACAGCAGGAGTGCAGATGGAAGCAGAATATCGGACAGTAAAAAAAAAATAATAATCATAACTCAATAGATCTTTGTGGATTTGCTGGGTGATTGGAAGACAGGATTAATGCACATTTAATGAGCATGAGGTAGGCTGCAATAGGCAATCAGCATGAATTTCCTTATTCATACTTTATGAAAATGCTAGCACATATATGGTTTTTCTGGATGTATTGGAATGGTCTCAAATGAGTACATTTCAAAATGTTCTTTCTTTTCTTGGAAGAAACTGTAGGTTATGTGTGAGATAACTTTCTTCTTTCCAAAAAGAATGGAAGCACCATCAAATACCACTCTCCTGAGGATGCCGCTTATTTGCGATAGCGTGAGGTTACAATGCAGCACAAAGAGCAAATGAAGCTATAACATGTTCCTAGAGAGCCATGTACTTGAGGAGGAGACACAGTTAGGGAAATATTTGAGGCAAGTTAATTTTTAAAGGTCAGATGCCAAAAACTTGGAGAGAAGATGAACACTACAATGCTGATTGTTGATGAAAGTAAGTTTCCTTAGCTATAAAACTATAGGAAAGGTATGGTACAGCACTGTTTGAAACTTATAACTTTAAAGCTATAGAGAAGGTGTGATATGGCACTGTTTTGAAATAAACTCAAAAGAGATTCCAGGAAGCCAAGTTCAATGACTAATAATCAAAGTTAAATCTCAAATACAGTTTTCTCTTCACACCAATTTCATAACCTCCTGAGATAAATCATAGTTTATTATAAAGTTGGCAAATAACAGCGCAAGCTGGGAGATAAAGAAGAGATTAGCTTTACCTTTTTATTAAATAGCTGGAGGCAAATGGAAGTCATGCTGTTTCAATAAGCAACTGGCTCAAAAGATACAGCTGGAGCAGCATTGGGTACCCATCCCCCTTGCATATATACTAATAATGCAGGATGGAATCTCATTAGTGTTTAAGTTCCAATACAAAGTCAGGTCAAAAAATTTTATGTCTCAGCAGCCTTCTAGAAGGTTCTCTGCAACAGTAATGAAGAAATTTTTCTATATTATTTACATAAAAACAAATAACGTGTATTCTCCACTTCATAGTTCTTACAACCTCTTTAGTATTACAGACTTGAGATTCACTTGAGAAACTTTGTTTCCATCAAATTTACTGGAAAGTAAAATGCAAATTTTTCAAGGACAGTCTTTCTCTGCTTTTTCAAAGAATATACTTTTAAAAAGGTAGAATAAGCTCTCTGTTTTTAGATAGAAGTAGATATAGTTATAAATTATATACACATATGGATAATGTTAATAAACAGTGTTAGAAATTCATATGCCATAGATATTAATTTAGTGCACCACATTGAGGCTTTTGTATAAAGTTGATTGTGGATATAAACAGCAAAATGAATACGGTATCAATATAGACTATGAAAATAGAACTTTCACAGCTCTAGAAAAGGTGGTATACTGAAATGGGTAGTATTCATTCCAGACAACCTTATTATATTTTAAAAATCTTGATTTCTTAACTCTGATCTAACCTTTATCTCACCCAATAAATAATCAATTAATGTAATACACAACCTTCTGCTTTTGTAATAGCAATGAAATCATGAAATAGCTAAAAATAAAATAACAATATTTGTCAGTTATAGTGAGGAAATTTTTGTTAGTTTTGATGTGATATTTACATGAGTTATGTCCAGGAATGTATTTTATATTATGTAAGAAATAAGAATACCTGAATAAATATAATGAAATATTGTGCTCCTTGTAAGAAAGCCAAGGGTACCAAAGACATTTATTACTCATGAATTAATCTGTAAGTTTAGGACAATCATAATAATAATTTCACAAGATCTTACAGTAGAAACTATGGGGTATAATTAAGTTATATTTTATTCATAGGCAAATTTTTTATTAAATGTGTTCCAGTTTTATTGGTCTAAGTTGGCATGTATAAATTGCATCTATGTGAACTATGAACTTTGGTAAATTTTGGCATATGTAAAAAAGCTTTTGAAGCTGCCATAACAAAAAGATGGACTCATTTGTCATCAAATTTACAGAAATTTTGGGTTGTAATTTGCAGTCTGGTTTTGAAAGATTCTTATTACTGGGCAAGTTATTTAAGAAATATTTCCTTCATATATAAAATTAAGATTTTGTGTCTCAAACAGTATGTGTGTGCATATTATATGTGTAAAATAAATACAATATTTAATGCATTGGTTTTAAGATTTTAAGTAAGTTTATTTTTATTTTTATAAGAAAACTTGTTTTGCTTTTAGGTACTCCAAAGTTTGACTTTAACAATTAACTACACTTTACAGATTAAACTGACCAAATTACTATAATTAGACCATAAGCTCTCTTCATCAAATTTACATGACCAATAAGAAAGTTAAAATATCCTCTTGTATAATATGTTAACATGTATGAATACCATTTGTGAGCTGTGAGAAATGAAATTTAATTGAAAATGCACTGTTCAGGTTAATATACACAGCCATCAGTGTCAAATACTATAGAGCTCTTCCTTGTGCCTCTTTAATATAATGGAGTATAAGAACTTTTTTTTAAGCCCCCTTTCTTCTGTTCTTCCTGCCTTATATACATCTTTAAAGTGTTCCAATCAGCTATGGTACAAAACTAGTGTTAGAATTAGAACACAGATCAACAATAACACAGTGTTTCACAGAAGTCTCTCACTAACTAGTAATAGTATAGAATAAAAAAGAATCAGAAAATCTTTTGCCTTGAAACTATACTGGTGCACAAATGTTGATTACTCACAAAAGAGAAAAGTGATATATTCTGATCACAAGAGCTAGTAAGTCTGTCTGCTGTTACTTTGACAATAGGTCACTTAGGTGTAAGCCTGTGTGTGTGCAAACATTTTAACATCAACTCTCTTTTTGGCAACCATATTTCCCCTCTCCAGAAGAAATGCACAAAGTCAGGTGTCCTTACTTCTAACTCTCTCACACTGTGACTGAAAGTTACTACCAAGCAGTTGTTTTAGTCCCAATATTAGTTACTCGTTGATATAAAGGGGATGTGGCCCCACACCTTTAATTGTTTCATAAAACAGACTCACAGGTCTAATATATAATTTACCAAAATACAAAGTGTAAGTTTAAAGAGATGAGTTATCTTCAATACTGAAACCAAATTGCTTTTTTTTTCCTTCCCCTTAGCAATGCTTGCTTTGTTCTTATCTTCTGTTGTTTATTTAATACTGGGATTATGGCTTCTATTTTCCTCTCTTAGTTTTCTGTAGCCGATATCTCTGTGTATTTTACAAATTGATTCTCTTTTCTGTCTCAGCATTGATAGTTCTATAAAGCATTGGATTTAGCACAAACCCAATTAAAGCCAGTATAATTAACTATGATTCTTTATATTCTGTACAAATTGTACTTGTCTTTGTGTAAAAAGGCACTGCATAAATCGTGTGGAGACTTCGTCCTTTTGGGGCATGCACTTTCTGTGTCTGCTGGAACATTGGTGCTAGTTTTCAGGCTTTTCATTTTCCTTTTGTTTGCATAATATACATGATTCAATGCCATGCTTCTTGGCTACAGAAAGCAAATAATCTACCTTATAATGACAACACAGCCCTTTCTGAAAGGGTTCAAGAAAATACTTCCTATGGCAAATAAACAAATAACCTGTGAAACTCTCCACAATTGAGTATCATTAAGTCAAACAGGCTTATTAAGATTCATAAAGCAATTAGAAGTATTAGGCTGAATTCTTTTGTCAGTTTCTTACTCTTGTCCTCACATTAAAGTCAGTGGGGGCTGGGTGCTTTTGGCTGTGGGCAAAATGCGGTCTGTTTTGAATAAGAATAGCATCTGCAATTACACTAGCTGAGATAAAAATTAAAAGGTCCATCAAATCTCATGCTTCAGAGCATAAGATTATAACCAGATGGTGCCAGAAAGTTTCTGCCGGGCATGACGACTCACTAATGGACAGGTGCATTATGACAATTTTCATTTGGCCTCCCTCCCCGTCGTGTCTCACATGCACGCAGATGTGCCAGACAGAGACTATCCAGACAAGCGGGACGTCCGCGTTGTACCGGGATGAATCCTCCCACGACCTCCCAGTAATGAGACTGAGGGATCCAAGCAGGTGTGGGATATTTCAACAAAACAATCTGAATTCATTGCGATCGCGAGCACTTATTAGCTGGTTTAAACTGGTGGCATTTATCTGCTTTTAAAATACATGGGAAGTCATAATATTATCTGAAAATACCTCCTGGGTGAGAAGGTTAAGTTAATGAAGCTTAGAAAAATCTACCTTAAGGCACATCTGTGATTAACTGGTATCAATTAATTGGTATATGTATTTCTTAAACACACACCAGTATCTGTATACTGTTCGGGTTTATGAAAAGTATAAAAGAAAACTATAAATCATTCTATGTGTGATTAATAATAACTGTCTATAAATTCATTGGTAGTCCAAGAAATACTGTGAACTGATAAAATTAAGAAGGTTCCTATATATCCATATTATTATATTTTATAATATAAAGCACTACAATAGATTGACCTCAAATATAAAGAAGATATAAAACTATAAATTATGTAAATAAGTGTGTATTTTCATATATACTTGCATTTCTATGAGACTAAAAAGTTAGAGGACTATTACTAAATAAACTTACTGAATAAATAAAACCTTGAAGTTATCTATTTTACTTTTTATAAGCTCCATTAAATTTTCTAGTGTATAGTTTTGTTAAATTAAGTAACATTATTATATGTTCCCCACATTTTATATTATAAAATTAATTTTAAATCTTCCTTATCTTAATATTTTTAGACCCCAAACATGCTTAAGAAACATTAAATATCATATTTGAGCAGTTTGGGAAGTCAATGGAACCTCTTTTTACTAGCAAATTAGCGTTAATCTGATTTTTATAAACAAATTAGGCATCAAAGAAATACAACCATATACTCTTTTACTTTGTCTCTCTCCTCCCAAAAAATCCTTTCTTTAAAACACACAGAGTGGCATAGTCATGGGATATTTACAAGGTTTCTTAGTTAACTCTATAATTGCTGAGATAAATGCTGAGATTTAAGATGATCCCAGGCCATAGAGACACAATGATATAGATGATTGGGGATCATCAGTCTTTGAAAGTTTCCTTATTGAAACGTTTCAAAAGAACACTGCAGTTAGAAAATATTTCTATGTTGTACGCTGTCATGCCTCTTTTGTACTTTTATCAATGTAGACTTGATTTGGCGTCTCCACCTGTAGCACCCAGTTTCATCAGAGCTACAAATCTGCTTTAGATGTTATTCTTTCTCCTCAATTACCTGCATTAACTAGGCCAGAAATACAGCAGTGGCTTCTTCACAGTCTTTCCACTGACTTATTAAGTTTCAGTGCAAACCAATTCCTGAATTTGTTTAACTTTCCTTTATTTATGCTGAAGAACTCCGTGTCACTTCCTGAAAGCTGTGTATAGATAGATTCAGCACTTTCTGGTGTTACTACCATCAACCAAAATATTTTGTGGCCATGTATTCTAAAATGTAATCCTTTTTCCATTTTAATGAAGCATTTACTACACATGGTGGCTGTAAATTTTGCAGCTTGAAATGTGACAATGAAAGTAGCAGACACTTCTCACTTTTACTTTTATTAATACATGTTTGCAGTGCATAATGATTTCACTTATCGTGGGATGTTTGTACCTGCACTTAACACATTCTAATTCCTTTTTTCTGTCTCTTTCTCTCATCCCTTCTTATGCCCTCCAATTTTTCTTCTCTCCATTTGTAACAAGCTCCACAGATGAGGGAGAGAAAGGATATAAAACAACTTTTTTTCAAAATTTCATGAGGATGCATTTTTATAGTAGATCTTGGATATCTCATATATGATCTTTTTTCTTTTCTAAAATTGAAAGCTTTCATCTTCTAACTGGAAGGAAGCACTTTAAAGCTCCTGTTTGGTGTATCTGAATTGCTAGCTGCTGTACTGTTGGGCTTCGGGGACCGTTATAAAGGAAAATAAGGATTGTTCCCAGGCTCTGCTATCCTGTAGCTGTCAATCTCATAATCGTTTACTGAGTGACTAATTGGACAGGCAGCATGTACTGAAAAGATATTTTGGACACAACATGGTAGTGCAAGATTTTATCACATCAATGATAATAGGTAGAGACTGAGTGCTTAGGAATTGTTATTTGGAGAATTTTCCATTTAAAAATTTTGCACTGGTATTGGTTGTGCATAGATGAAACCTAAACTACAGAAAGCCAAATAAAAGGAGAGGGAGCAACTACATTCTCAATCCTCCTTATACATTTTTATAGTCGAGCCGTGGGCTGCAGGTGGTGTGGCCTCTAGAGAAGCCCAGAGGATGCACAGCACAGCCCCGGGTCTGGGGCTTGTCCCTGCATGCTGAGGCTCGGCTCGGGCCAGGTCTCTGAGGGTGCGGATGGCAGCGGCTGGAACCAAGCTCCAAGCCAACCTCCTCCAAGGCAGCTTCCGGATCAGACGCTCCAAGTGCGCAGATCTGAGACTGTGGCCTTAGATTCCCTCCAGGGCAGACCAGGGCCTTTTTGAAGTAGCCTGTGGGGCACTGTAGGCAAGGTGAGTTCATAAAAAGTGTACAGCAGAAGACAGATGCCTTGGAGAAACGGCATCTGAGCAAAGAATTCACTAAAGACAGGACTCTCGGTTCTGTCTTTTGGCACTAAGATGATGCGAGACAGAACAGAATGGCAGAAGAACTAAAACAGACTTGGCAGGTTTTGCAGCAAAGATGCAGCCTATGCAGTCATGCTTACAGAGTAGTTTGATTTGATCTGGAACTTGGCTCAGTCCTGTCCAACATTTCTGTGAGCACTGCCACGAAGGGAAGGTTATGAGGTTGTGTTGGACAGTGGGCAGCTCCTGAACTCCACCTCCTTGCATGTATAAGTATTCACACCTGAGGGGACCCCGCAGCCTGCTATTGATTTTGTGTCACTACCCTGAACGTAAGGAAGAACACAGCATAGTACTGATGACAGCAGAAGCCGATTCCAATTTCTGAATGTTGCTGAGACACAGTGCACTGCCGATCAAGTTCAACTCTTCTCTGACGGTAAAGAGACCTATGTGATATTGGAGACAATTAACTTCGGACCCGATGAGCTCAAATATATTTCTGTCATTGCTGAACTGGAGCACAGTGGGCTTGCAGCAGAACTGAAATGTACTCAGAACCAGGATGAGTCTTAGTACCATAAAGGTTTGTTCTTCACAGAGTTACCTAGGCCCTGGCTACTGTAGAACCCTGGACCCCCAGTATTTAAAATGAGCTGTTCTGCGTTCTTATGGAAGTGATTGTGGATATGAACTTTAATGTTTACTGTTTGGAGCCACTATTCTCTCTTGCGTGGTGGCCCACCCTCCTGCTGTAAGATGTGTACTACTTTTTCTATGTGGTCCAAACTTGCTCTGCAGAATCTGTCTCTTTTCCTACCATTAATATAACTTTGCTATCATTTGAAAAAAAATATTTTGATATTCAAGAATAAAGGTACCCAAGTACTTTGATTAAAAATTATAATTTACTTCTTTAACTTCATTAACTATTTTAACACACCTATAATAAATGAATCTGTATTTGGGCCAAGGATTTAGCTCAGTGGCACAGCATCTGCCTGACAAGTGAGGGGGGGAGGGGCCTGAGTTCGATTCCCAGTACCAAAAAATAAGTAAAATTAAAAAAAAAATAAATGAATGAATCTGTTTTAAGAATACACATCTGATTGCATAGACCATTGAACTTGACACCAATTTATTTCTAATAGTAAAAAAAAGTGGAAAAATAATAATTACCCTGAGGACACCATAATTTGCATGGAGTAAAATTCCGTGCATGCATATGACTAAGGGGTCATGGACATTTGAATTTTGAGGAATGGATTGTGTGCAGTAGCAATTGTAGAAGCTGTGCTCTTGGACACATTATTTGGTAATCCAAAAGTTGGCAACAATAAACAAAGTTTGTTTTGATTTACTATTTTGATATATCTTTTAAAAAATACAAACCAATCCTGCTTAAAATAGCTCATTTCTGCTTAGGTCATCTATACTTGCTTAATTTTTTTCCTTGAAAGAAATCTAATTACTTGTAGATTTCAACATTTAGTTCTATTTAGTCTTTTGGAGAAAATAATTTTTCTTGTTGATAATTGTAGTCTTTCAAATATTAATAAACATTTTTGAGCATCTCACAATCCCTTAATCGTTTCTATTCATCCTATCAAGATGGTCAACTTTGTAGGGAAAAGTACCATTTTTTTCTATTTAAATGGAGATCATTTAATTAGAAATATAACTTCACTTATTTTTTGATCATTATGAAGTGTAATTATTTTCTCTCATGAAAGTCATTAGAATTTTTATTAACGCAGCTCTTGTTGGAGTCACACATTGAGAAGTCACTTGATGCTTTAACTTCGGAGATCAACATCTCAACATTGCTGTTTTCCCATCATCCAAGGTTCTTTCTTACAACAATAACAGAAAGTTGATATTTAATCAAAACCTTTACATTACTTATGTAAAAATTACCTTACTGGTTTCACTTTAGTATTGTAGTTTGTGGCGTTCACATTATTTTTTTAATCAATCACATAATTTGTTCTGTCATTTTCACTTCACAACTTAAAGTCTGAGAAACATACATTAATTTAGGCATAAACTCTCCTTGTTAAATTTATCTTAAACAAACTCCATCGTTCTTTGCTGCATACACCTTACTACATGTGCCTTTTCTAGGATTTCATAGTGGCACAACATCCTTTAATGTTGATTTTCAAAGGCTCAATTGTACTGCTTTCAGTTCACATTGTTCTACCATCCTTAAAATATTTTGAAGTGTCATATGGAACTCCCTTACTCATATTTTGTGAAAGTGAAATTTTCATGTGTTAGAAATATGAAACAGAATAGTCATGAAATCAAAAGACAAAATCTGAAAACAAGAATATGTTCAGTCCTAGGTCAGAACACAAGTGTAAGTGATACTAGAATAAGAGGAGATGCTGACTTTTATTGAGTTTATTCTTAACCCGTTTGATTTTTGCCAAGTCATAGACATCAGATGTGGTGTTTAGCAATGATATATTGAGTATTAAAGATGTGCAGAGATGCTATAGATTTAGGGTGCACATATGTGCAGTAATAATAATGTGACTTGAAAAATACATTGTAAACTATATTACTTTAACTCTAACAAAACTCCTATTTTCTTGAGTTTTGAAAGAATGATTTATTTTATTGGAAGGCAAATTAAATGGAAATAATAAATCCGGCAAACTATCAGTTATGCATAAATCTAAATAGTCCCTATATTCTGAAATATCAAAAATGTCAACCTATGCTCTCTTGAAGACTTTAGATTTCTAAATGAATCATATATATTTCAGACAAAACTCAATTAACAGTATCATAAAAATATGCTCTTAACATTTTAGTAGCTGTTATACTTTCACTAAATCCATATTGCTATAAAGTTTAGGAAATAGTTTAAAATACATTATTCTAGAGAAGAAAGTATATTTTTGTATTTCTGTGTGAGAAATGGTTATTAATAGGCTTGTAATCTATATTGTCTCTTAATTATGTGCTGTAGAAATCTCTCAAGTGGAAAAAATGAAGGCAGACTTGATTAAACCTCGTTTTAAACATGATAAAGGAGGACTTTCTGCATAAAAGTTTGTATTTATGGGATATTTTTGACAGGATATAATTGGAAATTAATTGTGATTTGTGATTGTTTACTGTAATATATGGGCTAATGTCTGATGTATGCTTGTTCCCCATATTAAGTAAAACTCTGAATATGATATGTAGATATTTTGTGACTGTGATCGGCTCTCTGGTATGCAGCAATGTAGCCACATTTCAGACAGAGACCTCTTGCTGCATGGCAGAGAACTCGGGGACCCACCTTAGCAGCACCAGAACCCTCCTGACTCATTTATGCTTCAATGCTATCTATATCCTTGAAATTACTGGTAAATTACTTGTAAGATACATGGTTTATGTGAACATGACTTGATGACACATATGTGATAATCTTATTTTCTAAAAAAGAATACATTTGTCATAAAGCTATATTGGTCATGAAGCTAAACTTACAGAGATGATGTGCAATTGCCAATAAAGTAATCATTCTTGTGAACTTAAATCATGAGCCTCCAGTTACCTATAGCCCACACATCTTTCATGTGGCATGGAATAATAATGTTACATGAAACAAATATTGCATTTAGTATTATGGGAAAGATGAGAATGGATACAGATACAATGACCTAATGCAAGATGGCCTGCTGTAGCAACTCACAATCACAGCAGTGTAGCTTTTAAAATGAAAACATTATGAAGAGTAGGTCAAGAAAGGAAGAAATGCATTGAAAGATGAGTCTCCTAAGAGTTAAGACATAAACTGAGTTTCTGTGAATGATTTATTTGACAATGTGAAAAGACAGGATAGGGATATTCTATCTGGTAAGAACAGGTAAGATGAGATAGATTTATAGTGATTTTGATAGGGAAATTCAAATCACTTTTTAACTCAATCAAAATTTTCTCTTTGTGATAATTTTTGAGAACTACATCTAAATATAAATAGTATCAAGTATATTCTTACTGTATACACTTGAGTTTCTTCTAGGAAGAGACCAAATACACCATGACATAAAATTCATACAGCTGATTATACTCAATATTAAATCATTTCAATTGTTCATTTGCTTAAATGAATGACTGAGTCATTATTAAACAGTCTAAGATAATTTCAACAAATGATATCACAGAAATAACAAATGATATCACAGAGAATCCAATTGTCACTTTTTTTTTTTGGTACTGGGGATTGAACTCATGACCTTGCACCTGCCAGACAGGAGAATCCAACTGTAACTATAATAGATTAGGATATTTCATGCAATAAAAACCTAGTTCAAAACAGAAGAAATACAAAAGGAATTATTTATTTATTTATTTATTTATTTATTTATTTATTTAAAGGATTCAGAAGCAAGTACATAGTTTGCCTTGGTTGATTTCACTGTTCATCTGCATTAAGTCTCACTGTCCTAGAGTAGCTATACCAACTCTACCATGTGGTTGGTTAATGATGAGCGTCTTTGCGTGACATGTTACTTTTCTCTTGTTGCTGAGACAAAACACCTGACACTCAAAGTTAAAGGAAGAAAGGCTTATTTATTTCACCTTTTGTAGAGGTTTCAGTCCATAATCTGCTGGATCCAAGGCAGGGTGGCACTTGGTAGAGAAGCAACCTTTCATGGTGGCTAAAGCCCCAAAAGACAGCAAAAGTAGCAGGAGCAAAAGGGGGAAGCAAACTTTTTTCTACTCCTTTTATTTCACCCAGATTGCTGGGACTAGGATGATACTAATCCATCAATGAACTGATCCAGCAATCACTCATCTTTAATCCCAGTACCCTTAATCCCAGCATTAAATTATGAAATAGTCACAAACTCTAGATTTAGCTACTTCAAAAAAAATATACGTAAGAGTGCATGAGGCTTTAGGGGTGGCACATAGCCAGAAGTCATAAAAATGAGTTTACTTCTTTTTCTTGGGAAGTTTATAGAGATTTTTTTGGGGCAGTTAGAGAAAAAGTCACTATTTTTTCTAGCATATTATGTGAGCTAGTTTATTACGTTGGTTTATGCCTGGATGGCCCCAACAAAGCACTGTAACTTGTTTAGAACCTTTAGAGTTTACCTTTGGAGGTTGGGGTTACATTAATTCCTTGCTTCCTCCTCTATGAGCACATCATCTCGTAAGTGTGCAACTGATGCCTACCTAGGAAAAGATTATCTAAATGTTGGGAAAAATCAGTTATTTTTAGTTATGTATTCCTTAAAGTGATATTTGTTAAACATTGTAATATAAATGAGAAATGTGGAATAAATAAGAACATCAAGTCCATCGGTCTGTCCATGCTATTTGTCTAGATTGCCAATAGTTTGCCCAAATGATTCAATTAAAATATATCACATTAGATTTTTTAGATAATAATCTATTTTTTATGACTTCATAAATGCTTACATATAAAATGTATTTTAAAATAATCAAAGCAAATACAGAACAATATAAGAGGATTAACACAGCTATGTATTTTAAATTGAGACTGAGTTTTTCTTATTGTCTCAATTGGAAAACACAAAGCAATTGAATTTTAAGTTATTCTAAGAATTTTCAACCCAAGGCAAAGAGCTCTTAGAACATAATGATAATTGTAGTGAAAATATACTAATCTTTATAAAGAAGATGTCAACGTCTCTTCTTTCTCAGGCCAAGCTAAATATTTATGCTTCAAAAAATATGTGTGCTCCAATTTGATGTCTGAGTTTTAACAGAGAAAATGATCTTCATATGAGAAATGTAGTAGGTTTCCCACTGATAGAAGCTACTGCATTGCATATGGATCTTTATAAACATATGTACTACCCATAGTTTAAATCATATGTTGAATTCTGCATCACTTGGAGTTGTATCCTTTGCATCAAAGTCTTTAAATTACCAGGATAAATTTTATTCATGAGGATTTGTGATAAGTTGTTCATTAGTTTTCATTTAGGTTTCATTTAGCAATGTCACTTTGCACACTTATGTAGCTAACTACATATTTTTATTCTCAATCAAACTTTTACTTATTTTTATCCCAACAAAGATTCTGGGAACCAAAACAAAGCTTAGTGGCAATTTGTTTAAATGAGGTACCAAAGTGAAACCTTAGCTTACATAGGCTTAATCAAGGCTCGGCATCAGGAAGAGAACTTCCTAAATTCTTCTGGAAAAGGCATTATGTAGAGGGAGTCTCATTTTGTCTTAAGCAGTGTCAGTTTTAACATTATCAGACCCTATATTCAAAATGGCAGTTGGAAAATAAACAGAGAAAAGCAGAACCTCTCCCTACACCACCACTGGGAGCTTGCTAAGCCACTATTCTTTAAGAAGACCTGAGCTAGGTTTTCACAAGACTTATATTTTATCATTCCAGAAATTCATTTTGCTCTCTGAAAACAGAGATTGATGAATCTTCTTAAGGATAAAAACAAGAATGAAATGACAGATGGTTCATCTTTGATCATGCAGGAGCTGATTCTGAAAATGAAGAACAAAGTAGAGACTTCACTGCGATGTGCCACTATTTGGAGCAGTGAATGGTACAGGAGGCAACAGGACTGGTTTATGTAAAATGGTAAATTGTCCTCTACAGACCTCTTCTGTATAGAAATGGCTGTGGTTTCCAAACAGAGCAAGGGCTGGGCTGTGCTTCTCCCACCAAAATCTCTGCTAGCTGACAGGGACCATGCAGCTACTGTGGCCCTGCATTTCCCTAGCTCCTTCTGCAACCTGACATTCACCATCTCCTTTTCTTCTTCTTCTTCTTCTTCTCCTTCTCCTTCTTCTTCTTCTTCTTCTTCTTCTTCTTCTTCTTCTTCTTCTTCTTCTTCTTCTTCTTCTTCTTCTTCTTCTTCCTCCTCCTCCTCCTCCTCCTCCTCCTCCTCCTCCTCTTCCTCTCCTTCCTCCTCTTTCTTCTGTTTCTCCTCCAGCAGCCTCCTCTTCAGAGTGCATAGCTTTAGCTGGACCTCACATTTTGTGTCATTGGCCACCACCACTGAAGTCTGCAGCTCTGCCTGGAACTGGCTCCATTCCTCAGTCTCTCTCTTTGTCTGCTAAGTCAGGGTCTCTAGCTAGCTGCCTTTCCAGTTCTGACTTCTCTTCATGCAGGTTGATGACACCGGTCTCTAGCTCACTAACGTACTGATTGTTGTGTAACTTGACAACCCAGTGCTGTTCCACCTGATCTGTCAATTCAGATATGGCTTCTTTCATGTCTTTTATCTCTGCGTTACTCTCTGATGCTGTCTCAGAGTTTCATGCTGGTTCTGCTCAGCTGATGCGCTCGATGACCACAAATCTCCATCAGATAAAAATAATCTTTTTTCTGTCTTAGCTCCCCGGCTTGAAATACTTTTAATGTCATCATTTACTTTTAGCAATTCTTGTCTGAGCTCCAGTTCCAGCTGATTTTTCCCAGTTCTAGCTACTTTCAATATTTTCTCAAGTTTACAGTTCTCTGCTGTCTGGCCCATGGTATTAGTGCTCTGCATGCCTTTCTGCTTCTCACCTCTAAGCTGAGCCTTCAAGAAACCACTTTCCGTCCTCACACCTTAGGATAACTTCACATTCTTCCAAAGTTTTGGTCATCACACTATTGTTACGCTTCTCCAGCTCTGGAGACCCATTCAATTTTTAATTTTCTTCTTTCAGGTGCTTGATCATGTCCAAATTTCCTTGGTTTTTTCCTCAACCTTCCATAAGCTACAGAGCAACTGCTGTTGAATGTTGAACAGCTTCTGTCTTTTAAAGTGGTTCTTCTCAAAAATATCTGTGCATTTCTGCTATAGCTGGAGGAATTTCTCTTCTTGGGTGGTGGGCTCATCATTCTTTACTCACTCTTATAAAGGTTTATCAGTTTTTCCTTTTCTTGACTTAGCTGCCCTACCGTCTCTCAATGCTGTTGGAAGGACATCTCTGAAGCAGTGTACTCCTCTCCCAGCTTCTTTTTCTCAGCTTTCAGTTCCTGCAGCAGTGTAGAATGACATGTAGCTCCTCTGTAGTGCTGGGATGATTGTCTTCCATCTCCTGTGTCTTCTCTATAGGGAAGCTATGGACAGCTTACTTGTATTTTTCAGAGAATTCCCAGTGATCAAAAACTTCTTCAAAAGGTTGATAGTAAAACACAGGGGGTGAGATGGGGTATTAGTGGTGATGTGCTCAAAATCTAAGGCATCTGGTAACAAGCTTTGTAACATCACTGTTTGAAGAGTAAAAGTCTAATCTGTAATGTATTTCCTTGTGTGTTTTTGTTATACTCCTTCCGTTTCACTTTATAGCTTATTTCTGGTTGGGCTTGACTCTCGAATTACAGATGTGGGGCAGCTGCTGTCACTAGTGTAACTTGCTGCTTCTTCTGAATTTGGTGACTGCTCAGGGTTAAGTCAGTTTTTTCCTTCAAGACCTGATTTTCTTCTTCTAGGTCAGCAAGCTCTTTCAGAAAGGTTTTGTTCTCCTCAAGGGTTCTTTTCAAAGATTCTGTGTCCCCTGGTGGAGCTGATGCTCCATCTGAACTGTGGTCTGAAACACCAGTCTCCCTCACACAGTTTCTTCCTTCTTTGCATTTCTTAGTTCACTTTGAAGTCTGTTGATTTCACTGTTTCTGGCACTGGCTTCTGCTAGAAGTTCCCAAGCTTGAGACTTAAGCACAAACTTCTTTTCCTTTTCATTCTCTTTCTTGAGTTTTGCAGAAGGGGTCCTCAGGTATTTGGTAGGAGTGTGAATGCGGAAGAAGTTGGACTGGAGTCCAATTTTCTTTGTCTGGAGGGATACAGACAAAGACATGATACAGAGCCCTCCCCTGTGACAGTTACTGACAGTTCCCAGGGAATAAGAATACCTGTCCCTTGGGGTTGATCAACCACTGGTTTGGGATGCTCTGGCCATCCCTAGTGGTTGCTCATGCTTGGCAAACTATGGTAATCGATGGCTGGCTGGCCTCAGACCAGGAGTCCAGCGTACACCACCTGCACTGCACTGGTGGGCAACAGCTGAATCCATGGTCAGTTTCAGTCAGAGGAAAGCCCTGTGGTTCCTCAGTCTGTGGGCACCACCCTCATCTCATCCTCTCACCTCTCACATTAGATTGTAAAGTCTTAGCTTTCCTTTGAAAATTTTTCTCTCATTTAGAGTTTACATATACATTAATATTCTCCAAGTGATAGGCTGAAATATGGACGACCATGGGCTGCCTGTGGTAGGAAGCATATTTTTATCGGCTTCCCAAAAACAGAGATCAAATATGTAAAATACTAACTTCATTAAGTCCCTTCATAGAACTTGGTTATTTGACACATTCATGGCTACTTATTTTTTAAAACTTCCAATGAGAGTACAAATCATTTTGCTGCAATAGCTATAAATGAGACTATGGATAGATCATTCAAATGTGAATTCTTTCTTTTCAATATGAGTTATGATTGAGAAATATTGTAAATGTTTAAAGTAAAATACAATTATTGTTTTAAAAAAACATGTAGCAATTTAATCCCCTTCCAAATCCTCCCCCTTGCTTTGAATATAGATACTCCATTGCTCTTGCCACTTCCGGAAGCAGTTCTGGAAGTCCTTTCCTGTGTCTCTGGCTGCACTGTCCCAGCTGCCTCCTCATCCGGGATCAGTTCAAAATCCTTTCCTTTTGTAGTGGCTTTCACTTTAATAGCCACAAGTCAAGAGATGCCAGAGCCAGTGAATAAAGTGGCTAGCACAAACCACGATGATCCTAGGAATCTCCCTTTGATAGCACAATCCATGATGATATTAGGAACCTCTCTTTCCACAGATGCCACTCAGCAGCAATGTTCACATTTTTGATCACACTTGAAAAAACATTGCTTCATAAGGGGGCAGGAATGAGTAGACACATATTTCGAAGTGATAGCAGTTTTTTGAGGGGCTACTAATGACAATATGTGTTTACTACAATATTGTTAAAGTATAATTACTGGATTATATAATAGTTAAATTTTCAATTTTTTGAGGGACCTCTGTTTTCTGTAATGCCTATTCCAAGTCACATTTCAACTTACAGAGTATAAATGAGGATTTTTTCTTCATATATATATATATGACAAATATAACAATATTTATTATTCTTTGCTTCTTGATACTAACCATCCCAACTGGGGTGAAGTCATAATATTCCCTTAAGGCTTGGATTTGCACTTTGCTGATGACTAGTGATTTTGATCATTTCTTCACCTACTAACTGGATATTTCCATGTCTTTGGTGAAATACCTACTCAGTTCCTTTGCTAATTTATTAATAGTATTATAATTATTACTACTACTCTTATATAGTTATTTGCATATTAACCTACTTTGCTATGCAAAATCTGTAAGTAATTCCTCCTATTCTGCAGGTTGTTATGTCTATACTCTTGACAGTTTTCTCTATGTATAGAAGCAAAGTTTATTTTAATAAATTTGTTTCTCTATTTATGTTTGTCATTTGTGCTTTTGAAGTCTTACCCTAGAAATTCAAGCCTGACCCAAAATTATGAAGCATATACCCTATGTTTTATTATAGTGGTTCTAACTTGAGGGTTTATGTTTAGGTCTTTAATTCATTTGGAGCTGATTCTTCTTTGTGATGAAATGTAAGGGTTTAGTTGCATTCTGCATGTGAATATCTAATTTTCTCAACAAGAATTACTGAAGACTGTCTTTTCCCAATATGTATTCTACGTGCTTTTGCAGTATTGACAATAGTCAAGTGATTGAGTCAGAATAGATGGTTATCATCAGACAAATAATAAAACTAATTTTGCATAAATGTGAAGTGACTTCCACTCACCTACAACCAAAAGAAATGGCACATATCTGTAATCCCACTTTGAACCCACCTGGGCAGCTAAGTCCTTTACCAAGACCCTATTTCAAAGTAAAAACTAAAAATGAGCTGAAGATGTAGTTGTATGTGATGGTCTTTGGTTAAGCCTTGGGTTGAAATAAAAAGTAAATAAAGCAAAACAAATCTTGTTATTCTTGTCACACGGATGATCCTGAAGTACACTGGCAACCCGGGTGGGGGAAAAAAAAGGAAAGAAGAAGCTGGTATGTGTTTTTAAAAGCCCTATTTTGCTTGAGCAACTTTGCCTTTTGCTGCCGTCTCATGTGGACGTTCAACTCCAGGTTCTTCATCTTTACCACACAGACTTACACCAGTGACTCTCTGGGAGGCTTCTAGGTCTTTGGTCTTGAACTGGTGCTGTATCCTTCATGCTTCAAGGCTTCCATCTTCTTGGACTGAAAAACTAATTCATTCTTTGTTTTCTAGCACATCTATAGTTATGAACTCTTCCAACTCTGAGTCTGTAGGTCTAACTGTAGAAAATCATACATACTCTGTCGATTCTGTTACTCTAGAGAAACCTAAAAATACAATGTGTTTTTTCTTAATTTTTGAGAGGATGACATTAACTGCTTCTGAAATACGGCAATTTACTCCATAGATCATTAATTTAAAAATACCAGGACAGAAGCATGATTTATCATAAATATTGAATATATGATTGTAAACTATATGATTTACATCAAATATTAAGTATCAATCTTTCTTTTTGAACCTGTCCTACATTTTAAACATAAATTTAAAAAGCAATTAGTAGTGACAACTTTTTTTTAACTTTGAAGTGGAAAATTCAAATATATCTACATGGTCTGTATTATGTAACTGCAGCTTTAATGCTTTAGTTCAAACCTTAGGAAGGTAGAATATATGTGCTGTTTAGGAGATTCCACTGTACTTCTAGGAATATGGTGGGATAATTATATACTGGTAACACCATAGCACAACTACTCATATAAATTCCTCCTTTCTCTGAGCTATGCCTTTACCCCTAAAGTCAATATTTATGTTCTTTCTCAAAATCTCTCTGCATTTTGAGGTTTGGTACTTGGAGATTAGTTTATTCTGCTATGAAATGGGTAGATAATTTCAATCAATAAAGGTAAAGATCATATCCTCATTAAGCATTAAATTCTTGGTGAGGTTGATTTTAATGTATGATTGTTGCTTTTATTAACTAAAATAATTCTTTCTAGCCAAATCTTATATTCTTAAAACCAGTCTAGTAAAGATGAATGAGCATAAGTAGAACTGTATGAAACAGCCTGTCCTGATTAGTTATATTCCACCCCATTGGTGAAACCAGAAGAACCAAATAAATTACTACAATCACAAAACCTACTAAATTGAAATAGAAAGTCTGAATAGAATGATAACAGAACAAGATGGAATCAATACCAGCAACACTACATAAGGAAAGTCCAGGAGCAGGTAGCTCCACTGGTGAATTCTAACAAATATTGATCGTGAAACTAATACCAAAACTGATACATCCAAACTCATTTTATGGGTCCAACATCATATTCATTCCAAAGCTAGACAAACAAAAACAAACACACTGATTGGATATTATTGACACACACACCTGCCAAAACCCTTTATAAAATACTAGCAATTTAGTACCATATAGGAAGAATAATAGACCACATTAAATTATTTTTAAAATGTTTGTATTAACCAATGCAATCTGCATATTTAGTACAATTCCAGTCAATAAGCCAATGACAGTTTTTAGATTAGTGCAAAAATCTTAAGATTTACATAGAACCAACAGCCAAGGTGGGTGATGAAGAAGGACAAAGCTGGAAACAACAAAGTTTCTGTTTTCAAAACACAAACCAGTAATGAACAAAACCATAATGGTGTAAAAGCATATAAGTCCATGGAACAGAAGAGACCCCAAAATAAACACATACATGTACAGTCAACTGATTTTATAAAAGGGGCCTAAGAACAGAAAATAGGCAGAAGATTGTCGTTTCAAGAAGTAGTATTAAGAAATCTAAATATTCACATGTATAAAACCAATGAGTTTTTTGAAAGTGTGCTTCCGTCTCACACTATGGGTATAAATCAAGTCAAAACAAATTAAACACATAAACTGTGAAACTGAAAAATTCCTAAAAGGAAACATAGAGAAAACCTTGTTGACATTTGCCTTAATAATAACTTTTGTATATGGTAATAAAATATAAACAACACAAGAAAATAAGAAGGATTACTTCAAGCTAAAAACTTCTGCATATCAAAGAATATAGTAAATAAATTGCAAAGTCAATCTATAAAGTTAGAGAACTACATTTGAAAATTATATATAAGTATTAAAGGACAATTGTGCAACTTAATATCAAAAATAAAATTTAACTGATTAGGTAAAATGTAACTAATATTTCTCAAAATTAATCTACATGGCTAAGAAGCATATGAAAAACTGCTTAAAATTTCTAGTTATTGAAATATGCAGAAAAACCATGAGATACAACTTCATACTTGTTAGAATGATCAGCAGTAAAAGACAAATATAAGTGCTGACAAGGATACAGGGAAAGCACAGCTCTGGTACCAGTGTTACAAGGATATAAATCAGTGCAGATATTGTGGAGACCAACATGGAGTTTCACAAAATAATATTAAACCTAGAACTATCATGTGATTCAGTCATTTCAGATTTATGTGCATAAATAAAGGAAT
Source organism: Dolichotis patagonum (assembly GCA_004027295.1). Taxonomy (NCBI): domain Eukaryota; kingdom Metazoa; phylum Chordata; class Mammalia; order Rodentia; family Caviidae; genus Dolichotis; species Dolichotis patagonum. The sequence continues at coordinate 52,219 of PVJX010007026.1, read as the reverse complement.
TGAAAACCAAGATACAAAGAGATATCTGAATTTCCATGTTCATTGCAACATTATTCAGATTAGCCAGAATATACACACAATAGAAATATCATTTAATAGATAAATAAATGAACATAAATACCATTGTATATGTAACAATTTATTTGGTCTTTAGAAGCAGAGGAATCCCATGTTTGTGACAGCATGAGAGAAGCCAAAAGACATTATACCTGGTGACATAACTGAAACAGAGAAAGCGAAATATTCAGAGTCTCATTAACATGTGGAATAAAAGATAGTCAAAATAATAAATAAAACAATGAGCATTTCCAGGAACTGAGAAGAGAAGTGAATAAGGTAATGTTGGACAGGGGCAATATTTCAGTTATGCAAGATGAATAAGATGAATACACTCTGAAGATCTATTACTTTACATAACAACCAAAGTTAAAATGTTGTGTTTTATACTTGGAAATTTCCAAGAGTATAGTTAAATTTTCTTATCATACATACACAAACATGAACACAAATGTTTATACAATGGTGATATAATATGTGTGTGTGTGTAATAGTAGTAGTAGTAGCTGATATATGTTAATGTTTTTCACCTTAAATTTACCTAATGGTTATATGTTAAAAGTAACTCAATAAACTGTGTATGAAAAGTAAAATTTATCTGTCAGAAATAAAAATATGCAAACAAGTTTCTACGCTCTCGTAAAGTCTTGGAGGAATAAACTTTTTATGGCTGTAATGGACAACTATAGAGGCTTTATTAGTGAACTCAGAAAAATCTTGACAGAGAAAGTAAACTTAGTTATTTAATCTGAATGATTGAATGCATTTCTCTAATGCATTTTTGGTATAAATTTTTGCTATTCAGTTCAGGCTGGCCTTGAGCTCAAGGATAGTTTCAAACTTGCAGCAATCCTCTTGACTCAGCCTCCCAAGTGCCAGGATTACAGGTGTGTGCCACTATACTCAACTGCTAATACATTTGGTTTTGGTAATGGAGAAAATGACTCTCCTACAGCCCTATGTAGTTAGCAATTCATCTATATTTAGGAATTATTTGTGTTGGGTTGGTGAAAACTTTGAAGTTATACTCTAAGTTTTTGTTAATTTACTAAGCAAAATAGTTTGTACTGTCATTGATTGTCCACTTTTTAAGCTTTGATTTTGTAACTTGAACAACTGCTTCTAAGATAACAATATGTAATTTATCAACTAGTTATTTCTTACTGTTATTTTTTGAAATTCTGTATTATTTCTACCCTTTTTCTGTTTTGCTTTTTCCCTTTAAAAAAAATCTTGAGATCACTAAATCATTTTTGAATTAAATATTTTAGCTTGTAGTGTAATTGTGCATTTGGTAAATACTATGCATTTTTAGTAAGATACCATTGTTCACTCATTACCAGTAAAGTTCTTGGAAAATATCTTTGTATGGCCTAATATAGCCTACTTTTTTCAAGCTGTGATGCCTTGCGGTCAAATTCATCTTTTGCTTTTTATACTTTTGGAGAATTTATTTCAGAAGTTTCTTATTGCCAGAAAAGATGGGATAAAGTGAGTTAAGAGAGAAGTGAGTTAGTGAGCTTATTCCTCATGTCAGTGGAGATAGTGGACGCAGCTGTAAAATCTTCTCTGATCACCCATAAAAACATTGTTTATGCCCGTATTTTGCTTAAACTCTATTTTATTTATTTCTCTTTCTAGTTGATTTAAATCCAGTCTTTTTCATATAATTCTTCATAGTAATTAACATGGTAATGAGTTCATAAAAAGTGCTTAATAATTTTTCGTTGTATTGAATTAAGAATCTCAAGCTGCTGAAAAATGATGCAGAAAATTGATATCCAAAGCAAATGCTTGGCTTCTACTCCTGATTCTATCTCTAGTTATGCTATATAATTCAGTTTTTGCCAACCTTATTATCATTGCTATTATTTTAGGGGAATTTTTTTTTTAAATTTCTTGAGGAATATAAGCTGTATCTCCTTTAATTAAAGGGCTTGTATTTGCCATTATTGTATTAACTATTATTTCTCTCTTGTCCTTTCCAGAGAATAAAACATATTTTTAAGGAATTTATTTTAGCTTGGAATTGTATAATTGTCATCAATTTACAAGCTGTATTCTCACAATTTTTCATCTTTCTCTTTCATAACACTGTTTCTTTTCAAATCTATTCATCCTTGATGGGTGGTGCAGTTACCTTCTCAATTTTTTTTTGTCTGTAAGAGGCATTTTATTTTTATTTCATATTTATGATTCATATTTATTGTATCTTATCTTATCAATATTTTTTAACCAAACCACATTTCCTATATTTATGTCTGTACTTGTGTAGCTTGTGACATGCACACACGACAGAGAGAGAGACAGAGAGAGAAACAGGGACAAGAAGAAGAAGAGAGATGAGTAACATTTGTTTTTGATTTACATACATTTGCAAAGTTAAATTTCCAGTTAAATTCTTGTTTCCTATTTTGTGGTATGTTGGGGATGAAAACTGAGAAGAAGGGAATGTTGATGCATTTTGATTGAAATGACAGATGTGTCACTACTTTGGTATCCTTATAGTCACTCTTTTGAAACACTGTTTCATTTTTTCCTAGCCCCTGAAAGTCACTAATGCACCCATGCTTGTAAACTCACTGCATCCTCCAGAAGGGAACAGCCTACTTCCTTTTTTGTGGACCTAATAGGAAGTGCTGTTGAATGCATCATCTCCACTGTTGTTCTCTCTCGAGTTATTCCATCTTTGCGCCTATTGCTCATCTGTGGACACAGTTATATTGTTGGATTTTACCTTCTTTAGCCTTGAACCAAAGAAGGGAGAATTGTAACTATGTCAGGAGAAGCATGATGTCAAATAATGCCAAAACTTGTCATTATGTATGTGTGAACATAGACCATAGATACAAAAAGCAACAAAGAGGACTAAAAATCTATCCTCTTTATTCTTGCCCTTTCATCAGTGAAGGAAATGAATCATTAACATTTTTTCTTATTTAGGCAGAAGATGCAGAACCTTAAAAAAACCCTAAACATCAGCACTCTGTGTATATACTAGTTGCTTTTTAATGTAATGTTGTTGAAACTAAATGGCCGGAATATACCTAGAATTACAAGGTCAAGAGAAACACAGTTTGAAATGCCAATGTAAGCCAGTACTGAGGAAATAAATGAATACACAAAAGAAAAGCATTCAGCACTGCAAGTCAGCATCACCAAAAGATGCATTTCATAGAATGTTTTGTAACAATGTAATATATTTTCAAGACATAAAGTGAATAAATACTGAAGAAAACAACTGCAATGCAGAGAAACACTATACTAATTAGAGTATTCAAATAACTCCACCTGGTCTCCTGCTGTGAGAAATATTTAGTTTCCTTCAAAGCTTTCATTTTAAGTATTTTCAGGCCCAGGGTAATCATGCATTAGTACTGTATTCCTATTGCAAAAGAGCCCATTTGAGTTTAAGCTGGCCTGTGCTTCCTGGACAATGGTCTTTACCTTATTGTCTTATTTATCATTCCACTCTCATCTCATCCATATTACACTGTTGCTACACTGTAAACCTACCTTCTTCTGGGGACTTACTGGGAGAAATCAGCCCTCACTGGAGTGGTAGAGCTGAGTAAACCTACTTTGATGTTAGAATTTCCAGAATGTCATGTTATTCTCTTTTATCTTGTATTTCTCATTCTCAGAGTATAAATGCTATTCATAATGTTATTCATAAATGCTATTTATAATGCTAGTCATAAGTGCTATTCATAAATGCTATTCATTCATTAGGTATAACTCTTTCTTTGCACATGCAAATAAAACCTTGAGGATCAAGCCACTTGGACTTTACTTCCTTGACCCAGTCCTCACACTCTGCCTGGTGATTTTTCCAGGAGTAATGCTAAATGGGCCAATCTGAACCCCATGGAACCAGCTATGTGTTCGCAATGCAAATTCTAAAGTCAGCCCTCTAAAGAAAATAATTTGAACCAGAAGTTACTGTGTTTTCAGCTCAACACCCGACTTCTATGTCCTACTTAATTACCATTTATTTACACATATGTTCACTAAGATTTTTCATACAGCTCTAATTCCATATATTCATGGCCTATATGCTTTCATAATAGTGTTCATAACCCTTTCTCACCTATGAATAAGCACCCTGTTGTGCTTATTCCACTGATTTGAAGAGAATATCCTTCTGTAATTTTATTATTGCCACCCTCTAAGTGCTCAAGGATTTCTTCAATCAGACATTCTTTGTAGATATCACACCAGCTATTAAATAAAACACTTAAGTTCTCTATTCCTTAATCTTGTAATGTTTCATAAGCATAAGATACCTGGCTCATCCTAAACCCCTAAAGATATATTAGAGTAAGCTAGTTTTGGGGAGTACTTTTATCATTCTTTTCATTTACATGTTTAGTTTGCATTGTGATATTTCAAGACTCTCTTTTGTAAATCCTTCATCTTTTTCCATGAACTTACCATATTTGTTCTTTGTTCTTTCTAAACCTCACTATCTCCTGAGCTATATTTCTGTTATGTCCCTTGAAATACACCTTAGTTTTTTTGTGTGTTTATTGCTTAACATTTTCACAGTTCCCATGCCAACCTGAATCCTGTTACCAAGAGTTTTCAAATATAGGCTTTCTTTACTGACAATAGGTCGGCTTTTCTAATATATAGTCCTGTACATTATGAAAATCTCATACAAATTTTCCTGTGCCTTAGACTACTTGCATATTGAACTTCTTATCTAATAAGTGTGTGTTACCTGCTCTACTGAATGACTTGTACAATTCAGCACAATCTGCATTATCAATATGTATGATCATGAAAATAAATGGTTGATAGTTTAGTTAGATATATAGAGATTAAAACCTAGACACAACTACTGAGGTAATATGAATTTGTTCCTGGTTATGTGTATGTAGATGATGGAAAATTATTTTGTATGTTTTTAATGACAAAATAGTATTCATCTGCACATAGCATGAAATATGCAAAGAAGAAATATTTCTATACTTCCTACTACTCTTTTGCCACATAAACATGGCTAAAAACTGCTTTAAATAACTCTCAGTCTTCTCTGCCCAAAAATGTTGGTAAGAGTTCTGAAAAAAATCATTTTTCAAATGCCAGTTTTGTTTCGAGTAAAGCAAAAATCATCGAATAGAGTCTAATGTGGACATTGCTGGGTCCTTCATTTCCACTCTGAGAATGTTAGAATAATCATATAGCATTATTTTGCTGAGAACTTAAGGTAACCAAAGAATTTGTTTTGCTTTTAATCACCTGCTATTCAACTAAACATTTAAGCAGAGACTATATTTGTACCTAACTAAAACATTACATTTTATATCTGATATGTATTGGCAAACATAGTGTAAGACGCATGTACAAATATTTTGGTTTTTTTGCCTTCATTCTTCCCCATTACGTTAGAATTGTCCACTTGTGCAGTGTGTGCCCTCTGGCGCCACACCAATTATCATGTACCACTTCGTAAAATGGGTCACCATCAGAAAGGTGCCAAAAAAACAAATATCCAAGTGGCAATTTAAGAACATAACAAAAAAAGAAGGATCACTCATTGTTACTGAAGAAACTTATGAATTTATGGACCAAAAATTGAACTATTTTGGAAAAATAAATTAAAAATTGACTTTTAGTGAAAACCATGTCTCAAATTCCTTGCTGCTACTTTGACAAATTTTCACAATTTTTGTCTATCCATACATTTAAATATAAAACTAAATGAAGGTGTCTTTTGTATATTCATCTGGCTGCATGCGGTCTTAACTGTTATTTTTTAATTATGCTCAGGAAAGAAGATAAAGGAAGAAATGACAGAAGAAAGTACCAGTAGGGTCTGCGGTTTAAAACTGGAGAAGAACTTGCAAACAGAAATGGACGATGTTTGGAATAACTGGAATGACAGAGATGCTGTTTTCTGTGATATGTGGTCTTACCTAAAATGGAATTAGAATGAAAGTTAATTGCACTGTTGTACTCTGAACTCATTGCTTTGTTTGGAGCTGTTAGGCATGAATGCATTTCCTAACCTCGTGTTGGGATTTTCTCTGAAGAGACTTGCTATCTTGGGTCACAAATATGGTTATTTTAAAAAGTTTGATAAACAGCCAAGAAATGAGGACAGTTGAACTAGAGTTTAAGATAATAGGGGAACTATTTTTCAGAACTCTTTTCCTGGAACTTTACTATCAATTGGAATAGAAGGCATAATCAGGCCCTAAAACATTGTGAGTATAGATAAAAGCTACAACTTTTGATTATCTGTACATATCAGGAAATCAGAAATATTTTATGAAATATTTAAATGTACCATTGTGGAAACACACAAAATTATAAAAAAAATTCCAGGAGAAGGTGCAAAAAAGCAACTTTTATATAGCAGTAAAAAAATTGAAAATAACTGAGATTTTTGTATGTAACGAGGCAAAAACTGAATTTTCATTTCTTCACCTAAAATAATGGCACATGTTCCTTATATTTTGACTCAAGACTCATTTGTACTGACAAGCCATTCTCTAGAAGCATAATTCCATATCCTCTTGTTTTGATGAAGTGAGTCTAGTAATTTTAGTCTTCATCTCATGCACAGTAATCTTTATACATCCACATTTCCTCTGGTGTCTGGCTTACAAGAATTCATCTCTGGGACAGAAAGTCACCTACTCCTTCTCCTTTGTTCTGTCAGTGATTGCGACATTTGTATCCATTAATACCAGAAAACCGCAGGTAGGATAATTCCTTCTTCTTGATTTAACCATCAAATTTAGTTTAATATTTGCACATATCCAGATACACTTTCTACCCCACCCTACACACATTTGCATGCTTTCCATTTAGGGACCGTTACCACTGATCTTAAGCAGTAATATATGACCGGTCATTTGACCAGTTTCTAAAAGCATTCCAGTGGGAATATTTACCAGGCTGTTTTAAGCACTCATTTAGAAAATAGGCATAGAAAAACTCATTTGGAGTAAATTCCAATTATTGCAGAGTAGTCCACAGTCCAAATATTCTTGAACTCTGAAATACTTAGCATCATTAAATTCACCTCCTTCAGCAGCTAAACATCAGTGGAGTCATCTTCTGAGTCATTAAAATATAGTATTAAAAAATGATGAACCGTTGATGGTTCATCAAAGATTCCTGTAATGAAAGCTGATTTTTCAACTTTGTGTCTAATTTGTTTCTGTTGAAATACATGAGCTCCTGGCCTCTACATGGATTTTTGAATTTTCTCAGTAACACATTTCAGAATTTACTACTATCTTGATAGTGTTTTTCAATTTAGTGAAGCAAAACTGTAATGCAGCAAAGTCCCTAAAGGAAAAGCAGTACCATTAGTCTGTGGGTCTTAAGTTCTTCTAATCAAATCAACTTCAATTTATGCTCCTTTTGTTATAGAATATAACTTCCTTTAAAACACAAGCATTTAGGTGCCTGTAACGATTTTTCATACTTTTCTGTACAGTATCCTGCAAACTGAGACCGACAACTCAGAGAAATGAAGCTTGAGGCTGAGGATTAATGTAACTGTTAATAATTTTTTGTTTGTTTGCTTTTCCAGAGAACTTTATTTTATTGTTTTAAACAGAAAAACAATAAAAACAATTATAATTTCAAAACAAGATAATAGGAGATTAACAATGGCTAATAAAGTGTGTATTGTTATCTTCAAACTAGTTGCTCAGATTACAAGATATAGGCATGAAAAACTGATCAAACAATAAAAACACAAAGATTTCTTCTCAATGAATTAATAGAAGTTAGTAGTATAATTATCTTAACCATCTTGCATGAATATATGTACATATATATGCATATATATTCTTCTTTTCCCTTTGTTCTTTTCTCCTTTCCCCGTCCCAGTTGTTCTTTACTTTTGAGCAGTTTCTTTCCCTTTAACAATATCTATTGTATATTTTGTATATTATTTACTCTTTCAGTTTCTAACACTAGGGAGACACCACGATGTTTACACATGAGTCTGATTTATTTCACTACCATTAGAGTCTAAAGTAGTATCCATTTATCTATAAAAGCCTCAAGATTATCTTTTTTATAGCTAAGTGGTATACCACATCTTTTTTATCCATTCCTCAGTTGATGGGCATTTGGGTTGTCTCCAAGATTTAGCTGTTACAAATTGTACTGCTATAAACATGGGCATACATATGTCACTGCAGTGTGGTGTTTTTAATTCTTCTGGAAAAATACCCAGAAGGGGAACAGCTACATCGAAGGGACCTTTAATCTTACTTTTCTGAGGAATGTCCACACTGATTTGCTTTGAATATAGAAACATTATGAGTGTATCCTAAATCCTCCCTTTAAGGTAAAGTTGAAAGACATTTTCTTCCATATCAGGTATCAGTAATAGGAAGTCCAGGGCTTGAAGGCGAGACCATGGCAGTGGACAAAACTGTCCTCATGCATTCTACCATTCAGTCACGGAGAGAAGTTGCAGCTGCTTTTGATGACCTGCTGGTATTTAGTCTGATAATAAAATATGGTGCAATGTTTTCAGCGGCTTGAAGCACCATAACATTAGTTGAACATGAATAATACTTAAATATTCTTTGCCAGGTATAGGGATATAATGATGATACTGTTGCCATTGGAAGAAATAATGAACTGATATTAAGAACATTTTTACTTACATGACCATTAGAGAAATGTGTAATCTCTTTAGCTAGATAGATTTTTTTCCCCAAATATGCCCAAGAGGGAAAGCACAAATGGAAGATTTTCTTTACCTTCTGGCACTCAGAATGTGGTTTACCAGTTTTGTTTCCCTTGTATATTATTGCCTATAAAAATCAGTAGGTAGCAAGAGGAGTGCTCTCTGAAATACGGTCGAGGTCAGAAATCTGGATTTTCCTTAGCTTTGGTTTGCTTTTTTTAAAAATAGCAGTCCTAGGTCCCTACCATTGATGTGTGCCAGTGCCATGGTTTCCAGCTTCTTCTGACTAAAGATTTACTCAAAATTAACGTGATACATGTCAGATTTTAAAACAAAATAAACTGAGACACGATAAAGTCTTTCTATCTAATCCAGTTTAAGAGAGGACAAGAGTGTGATGTCACTTCCTTGATCTCAGCAATTGTCAATTCATCTCACTGTTTTTCCTGGCAACAAGAAGGTTGGAAAAATAGCTGTTTCTTCTAATTTCAACAAAAATATCCAAGGACCTTTGTGAACGGGAGCAGACTGCACTGGGCTGCTCTGCTTGTGATGTTAGCTTGTTGAACTCAATCCTGGCAAGAGTTGATAACCAATTTGTTTCAAATTGTGAATTCTCTAACTGGAAAACAAATGCCATCCTCCCAAACTATTAGAACAACATTTCCCCGTTTCCTTTTTTTATTTTAAAATGAAAAAGAACAAAATTGATGACACAAAATTTCAAAACAACAATAGATTAACGATGGTTAATATATTGTGTATAGTAAGCTTCAAAACAGCAGCTCAGATTACAAGATTAAGGCATGAAAAAATGATCCATGAAAGCACAAACCGTTCTTGTCTATGAACTAACAGAAAATAGTGGTACAATTATCTATTATGTATATATAAATATACTTATAACCTCTTCACTTCTTCCTGTTTTATAAGCCTGTTTTATAACATTTGAAACATTAATGGAAATTCAAAGTAAATCAGGTTTAGAATTGGAACATAGTGTTTGCCTATCATGCACAAAGCCCGGGATTCAATCCCTAGTACAGCCCCCCACCCCGTAAATGTCAGTCATGTGTTAGTACCGTATTAGTGAGTCTCCGCTCCAAGAATGTGTGTCCTGATGACCATAAATACACTAAGTATCTCTGTCAAAACCCTCATAACAGAGCAGAGAAGGAAGTGATAAAATGAACAAGTTTAAGAAAGTAAAGCAAAGGTGAAGGAAGTCTAGGATTCCTCTATGTATTTTCAGAAGCAACTACTTTATTCATCATTTTTGTTATTGTTGCTGGGTAATGCAGGGAATATTTTAGGTAATTTTTTAGTAGTGTAATTACCTGCTGAGATCTTCTATTTTTTCTTTCTGGAGATTTATTTTGTACTGCCTTCTCATATGCATTACAGTGCAGTGGAAATAGAAACCTCAGAGTCCAGTTTCCCCATAAGATACTATCTTATCATTAAAGTGCATTAACACAGAAGAAAACAGAGATCAACCTGAGCTTAATGTTTTTTAAAGGAAAATTTCTGAATTTATAAATTTCAAGCAAAGCTTTTATAAATAAGGAGGGAAACAGGATTGAAAGGAGCAGAGGGGAATGGGGGAAAATGCAAGGTAAGTCATGTGCAAGTACAGATTCCCTATGATGCATGTGATCATCATGTGTACCGTCAATATATTAACAAAGCAAAGCCATGACTTTCCCTTCAAAACAGCAAAAAAGCTCTATGCCAGCTTAGTCTAGTATAGCCCCAAAATCTTCTTCACCCCATAATTTTTACTTATCGAAAGTATATTCTTATAGTATCATAGTCAAGACACTGGTGAATAATAGGTATTTGAAAAATAAAATGAAATGAAATAAAATTTAAAACCTTAATATTTGTTTTGAAGATAAAGAAAATTGTACAATGATTTAATAACATTATTTCCAGTATCTATTTTGACATTAATTTCTGATGGATGACTACTTTTGCTCAGAATAGTATGAAATTTCCTATGCAAAATTTGTAATTTAATACCTAAAAATGTTTTCAGTTTCTGTTTCATGACTTTTTTATCTATATGTATTTTGGTATATAATTGGGACTTATTTGCATGGAATTGCTTCTCTTATTCTATTTTTAAAATGTGTGCTTATACTCTCAATAAATTCTCAGAATAACTCAATATATTAGCAAGAAGACCTATTTAAGACTTCAATTTTTCAGTCAAAATTTTATTTTGACTTCCATATTTTTATTTTCTTTATTTTTGCTGTATATCATTTATATTAACAAAGAATATATTATAAAGGGACCTTTGAGAAATTTGCTTGTGTTTCATGAAGGAAACATTTTCAAATAAATTACTTTTGAGGAGGTGAAACATTGAAACGTTCTGCAGTGTTGTACTTTTTCATGGAACTAACATTGTCACTTCTTTGCTCAGTTTATTCTTCCGTTCTAATTGTTACCACCTGTGCATTCATATGCTGACCTACCAACCCTTGCATAAACCCAGTTTAGCTTCCTAATCTGTGACCTATGGGAAGGGTAACCAAATTTCCCTGGAGGGCCACTGTGATAGAGAACAGTAAGGAATGTAAATCAAGTTCTAGATTAAGTCCTTCTGGAGAGTTAGCTCACTCAGGTTTAGAGGTTAGAAAGAACTAGCATATATACTTCGGAAACTGCAAGAGAATAAAATAGGTTTTTACTCTACTGGCTATAAGCAAAAGGAAAACTGTGTCAGTATATTGTAATTCAGTCTTTTTCTATTTTCTGTTGGTTGGAAGAGAGCCATGCCTCAACTTTCTGCTTCTTCCTTTTATAAATTTGTTTACTTTGTCATTGATGGGATAGTGACTAAGAATGTACAGCTGTGTATCACATTCCACTCATCCCTCATTCTATGACATCAGGGAAAAAATTTTAACAACTTTAATCACATTTTCTCACTTATAATATCAAAACAATAATTGTAATTTTCATCCAGTACTTAAAGAAAACTTGAGTGGAATATTTAAATGAATTACATTGCTTCTTAAGTTCAACAAATTAGTTATAAATCTGCTTAGTTTTAACTGTGAAGACAGTAACAGTAATGCTATTCGAAAAACTATTCCAGAGCATGCAGAATTTTAATGAGCTTATCAAAATGCCATATGTCAAGTATCAGTTACATGTGATGAAATACATCTTATGTTTCTAAAGTATAATATTAATCCTTATGTTAATTGAAACTGTTGTTCCTAAAATTAGGTAAAAATATAGGAGTAGTAACTGAAATAATACATTGTGTATAAAATACATTTATAATATTAATATTTAGAATGCACTAAAACAACTAGGAGAAATATACCATAGCATTAACAAAGCAATCACTGTTTGCTAATAATATAAATGGTTACACTTTGATCTGATTTCAGTACTTACCCAATATTTTCCATAGCAATAGTAAAGGATTTTAGTTGAGGTAAATAAGAAAGAGATATTCCTGGAAGACTTACTCACTCTTCTAACTTTTTATGTATTTTATTACATCTTGATGTATTAGTATTTTTATGCAAACAGATTTTGTTTTTAGATAGAAATATAGTTAGTACTGCTCAGATTTAGGTGGCATTTAACCAAGTTCAGTGCAACATTCATTCTTAATTTCAGGAGGGATTTACGATTTTGCTGAAAGTATTAGAAGTTTATTAGAATAAAATGGAGTTATCACAGTTTAAACTCCAAGTTGGGAAAAATGCTACATAAAATTAGTAGACTACACAGAACACAAAAATTAAGAGTAAGTGAAATACTTTTCCTCAGTTTTTCAGAGCATTTGGCCAATTCAGAATGTCTCTGCAAAATTAATCAGTTCTGTAAAAGTGATGTTCAGGACAATTCCATATAATGTATCTTCATTCCGATTAAGTTTGCACTATTCTCAGCCAGGGAACATTGGTGAATATCTAAGATTTCATTTTATCAGCACAGTCATTTAGTACAGTAGCTAGCTTTTTATTTTTTACTAGCATGGTAGGATAGACAGCTAGAAATAATAGAGTATACTACAGATGAGAGAAATGTTTGGGTTATCTTTAAGTGAATTCTGTTCTTTGGAAAACCAGTCTTCCTTAACTGTATTGATCAATTAGTGAGAGTGTAATCATGACTTTTTGCAGACATGAGAAGAGCCAAAAACTTATTTCCTCCTAAGTCAAACAATACTTTGAAAAAAAATGTTCCTGTCAGAAGGACTTAAACTGGCAAAGTGAACACTTAGTTCACTTAGTTTAAGTAATTGAAAAACTTGAAGAAAAATAGAAAAACCTGCAATTTTCTATCAGCTAAGACTGACAGAGGATGGAGTATTCCACATTTACAGCTAATAGAAAGAGTAGAAGGTAGATATTTTCAGACAGTGAAGACTTCCCACATATATGCTTTATTTTTCTGTAATTTAAAAAAGTATGGAAAAATAAAATAGAAAGCCTGGAAAGGAGTTTAAAGATTGAGTATGATACTGCTACTGTATCCAGCTGTTAATAAGAGGCCTTAGGAATAAATTATTTGCAAAGTTCACTAGAAACTATATAGATACAAAATACTTAGTCTTTCAACTTCCAGCCAATTAATTAGCATTTTCATGCAGCATGGAAGTATCATGTGTGTGAATGAGAGAGAGTGAGAGAGAAAGAGAGAGAGAGAGAGAGAGAGAGAGAGAGCCAGAACATAAATAATAATTGCTCTGAATTGTTTTATAGTTTACCATTCTGATTGAGCATTACCAGTAGCTATAAATATATTTTCTGGTCATTCTAAATATAAACACCCTTAAATTTTATCACTAACAAGGAAAAACATTATTTTGCCACTTAAAAATGTCTCTTCCTATAAATACAACCTACAGATATTTTCAGTAATATTTATTTATGCCACTTATACATTGTAAGTTTCTTTAAAGTTTATACAAAATATCTTATTGCTGATATATTGACTGGGTTATTCAGCTTCCTGTTGTTACAATAACCTGAGCCAATCAAACTATGAGGAAAAATTTATTTTGGCTCCTGGCTTTAGCAGTTTTGAAATACACTTGTTTAGCCTTGCTGATTTTAGATATATGACATTAGACATACAGGAGGTTTCTGCTTTCACAACCCCAGTGTGATAAAGACTTCTTAGGATCCACATCTTAAAGGTTTTCATTCATCTTAATGACATCATTTTGGGCAGCCAAGACCTTACTGCATGGAGCTTTAAGAGATACTTAATTACCACACTATACAACTGAGTTAGAATAAATACTTTTGACTCCAAAATTGTGACTTATTTTAAATAGATTGTATATTTAAACAGTTGTAATCTATGGACAGGTCCTAACAGGTCAGACTATTCCCAGGACTAATTTTCTCATGGTAGCATAAACATGTAAAACTGTCTCTCAATCAAAATCCATGCTATCTTTCAGATCTTTATATTTTGCTTCCATCCATTTAAAATTTCTCTTCATACTTCTTGAGCCAGTGATTTGGAATTGAATCTATGTGCCATGAGGGATGGAGAATAATACACTCTTTAATTTAATCAATACACAGATATTCAATATATGGGACAGTCTTGCACTCTTTGGAAGTATATGGGCACATAATAAAGAAGTAATACCTTGATCCTAATGCAGAAAGTTTAACATGCCAATAAGCAGAATCACATAAGCCAATAGATAACCAAAAGAAAGTTGGTTGTTAGAAAAAACATTTATTAAAAAAAAAAAGCTTGGATGACAACAGTGAAAAGCCAACAAAATCACCACAGAGGAGAAATTTTTTAAATCTTTTTTAAAAAATTCAGTAAACTAGAAGATTGTGCCAAAGAAAGAGAAAGGGAAAGGAAGACTTTAAGTCAAAGATAAAGGAATTTGAAATACTGTGATACATATAGAGCATAATTAGAAATTTATTGTGCTGCCTCAAATCATAATTTATGACACTGATGTAATGTAGGATAGATTTTCTAGAGCCTCATATGCCAGTTTGAAAGTATAAGATGATTAAAATTGTTTAAAAAAAAGAGTAGGGATAAATTAAATTTGCTTAGGCTTATGCATCTGAACTCTTATTTTAAATGTTTCCATGGTTTAAAATTATTCCATGGATTAAATTTATTTAAAATTATTCCATGGATTAAAATTATTCATGTTTGTCAGAAGACAGGAGCCTCCGTCATACCCATCTATCTCTCTCTGAAGATTTTTCCCTTTCCCCACAAAGTGACTTCTTTAGGTGCTAAACCACATATATTCACATCTCTTGGACAGCTTTTCTTGTAATTTGAAGGAACACGCCTCAGTCTTGGTATTTCATTGACCTATTCAGATATTCTGACTCACACATGTTCTACTCCCACTTTTGATACTTTCAATCTTAGATACTGCAAGCCCACTCACTTAATTTAGTCTGAACCTGTTCCCTTGTTAGAATAGCAATATTCTCTAGCTGCATGTGATTTTTGGCAACCTATTGTCACATTTAACCTACGTATTAACAAATGAGAGGCTTCAACCAAACTAAAACTACAATAATATTTCTCCTTCCATCTTGCATTCAGTTCTCAGCATGAGGTTTTTCTGTGTCTAAAATAAGTAATCAGTTGTAAAGAGAATCATAGTCAAATGAGCTGTCATTATGAACACAGGAATCCTTCCTACTACTGTTATTTATAATTGTAACTTCATCACTATATTTTGTAGAATAAAGAGGCTACACTTCTTATGAAATACACATGCGCTTGTCAGTCATTCATTAGTATCTGTAACCATACCTATTTGAGTAAGATCACCATGAGGACAAATTATCTGAGTATTTGAAACAATTGGTTCTATAGTCTTTAAATAAAGGAGAAATCTTCGGCTTGGGTCTGGTTACCTTTAAGCACTGTTTTCACCTGGACACTAGTGAGATTGAAATTTCAGCAGCAAACAATAATTTAGGCTGCAAAGGAATCCAGTTCAATGGCCAATCTCAAATTTTACTCTAGCACATCAAGGTTTATGAAGTGTCAATGGGAGGTTCTGTCGTACATGTAACGCTGGTTTCAAACTGGTGGGTGGCAGCAGAGAAGGACTGCCACATTTTCTAAACAGTTGAAATGCAAATGAAACATTTTAAAAAATCAGTCAGACAGATGTTCTGAGTGCTAAGTTTTCATAATTCTACATGCTGCTCTTTCCCACTTCCATACTCCATTAATTTAACTCTGCTAATAAAGACCTTTATATTCCCACTTATGCACTCAACCAATCACTCTGAATAAAGTACACTCACAGTTAGGATTTTACTTTATATTAATCCACTTTAAGAAATGCTCTCTGGATATGTTTTGCATCTAAATGAGATGACAGCCTTACCAAAAATGTGAAGAATTCATATAAGCTGAGGGAAGTTAGATTCTAAATATCATTTTTGTTTCCCTTCTGACCTTTCTTCCTTGCCAGCTGCAATAACTAATTTTTTTTTTTCCTTCTGACAAGCTTCTTGTCAGACACTTTCCCAATTCTGGTGAATAGTACATTTACCTTAATTTCAGCCTCAAGTTCTCACTTGAACAATATTCCATTTCTTTATGAGAGTACAACCATGTTGGTGGAGCAACATATGCTCTTTAGCTCACCTCGCAGTGCCTAACTCCAGATAACCACAATTAGTGCAAAAACATGGGTGATGTTCTAGTCTATCCACATTTTTCTTGTAAACCACATTTATGAATTACTTAATTAAAATTCATAGAGTCCTCAATTAAAATTCAAAAGCATCTCTGAAGAAAACATTGTATTAAACACTTAAATGCATGTTTTGTATGAAATTCCAAAAAAACAACACTTTTTTTTTACTTCAGGTCTTATATGAAATTTTGAATTAAACATAAGATCCATGCATATGCGTATAGTTTGGGTAAAGTAGACCCTACAATAATTTCCCCATTTCTTAAATTCATTTCATCATTTAAAAAAAGAAATAAAGAAAAGAAAGAAAAGAAAGACATCCTTGAAGAACCCCAATGCAATTGCAACATAAAACACATTTGGAAGATTGGGAAACACTTAGCTATAATTTTGTTTTTGAAAAATTTAGCTAAATATCAGAGGGTCTTGTGAATTTTTATCTGTGCTTAAAGATGACACTTCTTATATACTATATGCAAGTAAAATTGGAATTTTAAAATATTTTACTATGGTGTTTGAACCCTACTCAAATCTCTTCTGATCAGAGGAAAATAAATATAAAATGTTAATCTGGAGATGGATTATCTAAAGGTGTCTCGAAAGCAGAGAAAGGGGAAAAAACCCACCAAATTTTTGTTTAAGATTATTTCTTTCAAACTCAAAACAAAGCAGAAACCAATTATTAGGTGCTGCTGGGAAGTGTGAAATTGGAGGGGAGGTAGATTGAAGGAGAAACCCAGCAACTCATGGTCCATGTACTGCATGACTGTAAAAATGAAAAGAGCTGAAAGACCCCAACAGCCAAATTAGAGGGATAGCTTTTTCCAGAAGTTGAGTATACTCCTTTAATTAAGACATCAATCTATGTTATGCAGATCTATTCTCCATTTAGTTGTGCCCGAGTAAAGGAAAACACATGAAAGACCCCCCACCAACACTCTGCCACCATACTGATTAGATATTTCTTATGCTATCTTATAGCACTACAAACACATTCCTTAAAGCTAAGATTCCAGATGATAGGAAGTTTGTGCTTTTAAATTATTGTAACCATTTACTAGTGACTTCTAGTACATTAACATCAACACATATAAACACACACAGTGAGAAAAAGAACAAAAATACCATGAAAAGTGTGAAAGAAATGTGTATTTCATATAGTATTTGTCACTCATTTGTGTTTTTCTCTTAAGACATTAACATAGTGAAAGTAAAGAGAGGATCAATTAGTGCTGAGAATTTTTTAAGAAATTACAAATAGTGAAACGCATCAAAAGGAAGAACAATCCTTTCTGAGTATGTAACCTGTGATAGATACCAGGTTAGACGACTTTGTTTTGATTTTTCTCTGTAGTTTCGGTAATCCCTATAAATAAATAAGTAGTTCACTCAATTAAATTGGCTGGAATAAAGTAATAATAACCTAAACAAGAAATTTAATAAACTGATGCTATGCACTGAATGATACCATATCTTTACCGTATCTTTCAGGAAGTGAATTAAGAGAATCCATATTATTAATATGATAGAGTTAAGGGATGTCTTCAGTTTACTCATTTATTTATATTACAAGCAGCTTCTTAGTGTGAGAAACTATTCCAAGTACTGGATATTGAAAAATAAGAATGATGGAAAGATAGTCTTTGCTATCAAGTGTCAGCCTGATGTGACAGATACTGCACAGGCACATTAAGCGAGTAGGCTCACAACCTCGCCAATCTTCCTACTGTGTTCATATCTACCTTTGCCCAACTGACCATCATATTTTAAATTTTCAAAAAGCACCGTATCACAACTAGGATAATCACCAAATAGTTCTTTCACTTTCTTCATTATTTGAAATATTCTTCAATATTTCAGTTTTCTCCATGTTATTGTGAAAGCTATTGTTTCACTGTTTCTCAGGGTGAATTTGTTATTGTTCTATAGGAACACTATTGATATTTGATGAGTATTGATAGTTCACTATTGATATTTGGTATTGATATATGTAACTTGCTATTCTGCTGAATTTGAGTGTTAATTTTAGAAGTCTCTTGGTAGAGTTTTTGGAGTCTTTATGTGGAGAATCATATCGTCGACAAATAATGATAGTTTAACATTTTGATTGACTTCCCTTGTTTTCTTCCTCTGGCCAACTAACTCTGGTTAATGTTTCAAGGACTGTGTACAACAGTAGTGGCGCTGAACATCCTTGTCTTATTCCTTATTGTAGAGGAAAGCATTCAGCTTCTCTCCATGGAAGATGATGTTGGGTATTGGGTTGTTATAGAAGCTTTATAATTGATATAATCTTGTTTGCTGATTTTTGCTACTTCTTGTGCAACTGGGGTTCTGTTTAAATAAGTCCTTTCCTACACCTATCATTTCAGGTGCTTTATCTATTTTTGTCTTCTAGTAGGTTTGATATGGAAACCATTACTCTGAAGAAATGTCTTGTGTTGTATCATATCTGTACCTTTTTTCTTTACCATTTTGAGATTGCATCTTTCATGTTTACTTAATACAGTATTCCTTCTGACCTGTATTTGTTTCGAGGCTAGAAAAATGTTCAATAATAGAGATAATAGTGTCTAATAAAAGTTTTAAAATAATTATTATAAAACAGAAAATTAATTATTAACAAATAGGAAAAATAACAATAAAAACTACCTAATACTTATTGAATATCCCCCAATGTGATGGGTTCTTTAGCATTTATAATCGTTTAAAAAGATTATGCAATGAATATCTATAAAGTGTAGCTTTAACCTAAAATTTTCCATGCTCAAAGACACTAAAGCTTTTCTTTACAATGTTTAAAAGAACCTGGGAGGATTCCCTCAGGATGCAGCTGTATATTTTAAAAGTTCACAAGAACAAAAAAATGTCCAGAAAAAGGGAAATCTATGAGTATACATCATACATCTAGAACTATATATTACCTAGTTGTCTAAATCATAAGCCTGGAACTTTCTCACTAACTCCACTTGAAAGTGAGAAAAACTGCTGATCATTCCACTCGAAGAAAAGAAATTATCTAAATTGAAAAGTCAACCTCGGCAACTCATGCCAGCCCTGGGGAACTTGTGCTGCCCTGGGACCTTGGCCCATGCAGCTGCACACTTCCCACGTGACTCCAGCCACCACTGAGGAATGCCATGCTGCCATGGGACCTTGGTCCATGCCCAGCAGATGCCTGGACCCAGGACATCTGCTGGCCCCTCAGGGACACTCCCTATCTCCTGGAACTAATATTGCTGTTGATCTTCAGCTCCCACCTTTCTCCCAGACCTTGGACTACAGTGGATTAACTGTGCTGGCTTGAAGGGAGATTCAATGACTGCCTCACCCAAATAGAAGATCTCAACAGGCTCCAGTCAGTGTGGTGAGTATGTCCCTAAAATAGAGGTGTACAGTGGGTAAATAGGACCAGTAGTAAAGCTCCCTCCAACTAACTGTAACACCTTGGTGAGTCTGACAAGGATGTGGGTGATCTGTTCCTGCACAAAGAAAACAGCAAGGCAGGTGAGGAGTAGGCCAACAAGGACCCCCCCCAACTTGGAGAAAATTAAAAGGGCTTATGATAAGGACAGGCACACAATAGGGACACAGTAGGGCCTCAACCAACACAAACACTATAGACAGGGAGATTTGGTGACCTGGAGTAACCTAAAGATAAAGTAATAACAGGAACTAAAAGTTGACCTACATCAATACTACTCGGCTTGTCAGCCCAGGAAGAATATAGGACTCACCCAACAGGCCCTGCAGCAGGAATTCAGGTGACTGGCCCACCTATTTATTGTGGAACCCAGAGATTGGACAAGCATCAACCTTACATTAATACCCCAAGATACACACTACCAATAGTTGACACTAGTCAGATAGGAGGGCCAAATATTAACTCAAAAGAGGAAAATGGCAAAATGAAAAACAATCTCAAACATCTAGTCCACCAGGAGCAAGTACAGGAGACATTGAAACAGAGGACTTCAAAAGTAACACACCGGACATCCCTGAATAAATAGCAAGTGAAATTTAAAAAAAAAAAAAAAAAACTCCATGAGGCTAGAGAGGAAATCAAATTAGAAGTACTCTCCCATATAAAGATAGAAATAACAACTTTAGTAAAGGAGTTGCTGAGCACAGCTAAAAAAGAAAAATGTACAGAAGCATGGGTGACAAATGTTAAAAATGAGCCTCATATTGTAAGAATATTTAATCAATGATACCCATCGTAGTACAGATACATGCTGAGGGAGTTAAGCATTGGTCCTTCATTGGTCTTCAATTCCTCTTGAAATAATAGAATACTTTCAGCTGGCATTTACTTGTGCAGATGAGATACATAATTTACAAGAATCTCTTGAGATTAACATAGTTTTTTGATTAATTTCTGGTCCATTAAATATGAATGGAAGGCTCTCGTGTCGGCTCTCAAAAAATTTCTTTTAAATATCAACATAGATGTAACTGGATATTATAATATAATATAAAATAAGCCAGCCACAGAAATATAACTACTGTACAATTTCACCTGTCTATTGAATCTAAAATAAGCTGAAATCATGGATATTGAAAGTAGGATGGTGAATATAGAAAGCAGGTAGAAATTGGAGAATATATGAGAAAGGGAGGGTAATGAGTGATTGGTTAATAGGTGCAGAGCCATAGCCAGATAGTAAGAGTAAGTTCTTCTATCCTACTACAGAGGGCTTGGTTATCGTATCAATGTTCTGTAATGGGATATAGCTAACACAGTTGACTTGGTGGTGTCCTCATAAAAAAGTGATGTTTGAGATGATGGATAACATAATATCTGATCAAAGGACAATGTATAAATGTACCAATTGTGTACCATGAAGCTATGTAATAAAAATGAAAAATCATGAAATTAAAAAGAGATAGAACATCTAGATACACGTTCTTCATCACCGCATTGATTCTGTTACTTGAAATATAGCTGGGGCCATCGTGAGCATAAAGGTAAAGGTCCGTGTGCTGGAGTTCATACAGCAATTACTTGAAATAAGTCATTTTCTCTAACAACCTCATGGAGAAGAACCACAGTCTGAAAAACCAATGCTTTGGTCCTTAACCTGGATGCAAAGAATCATCTGTGATGTGGTCATAATCATACATACAGGGTGTTTTTGTTAGTAATCATTATGAAGTAATCTTTACAGTAATGTACTTTGCAGTTTTCTTCTTTCTGTCTATTATGGTTAATATATAGATCAGCACCATCTCAGAGCTATAAAATGCCTATATATATATATATATATATATATATATATATATATATATATATATGTCATAAAATACATCAGAAATTTAGCCTTAAGAAAATAACACAGATTGATGAACCAGATGCATGATTCAATAATAAATAGATTTGTTGGTCATTAAACAATTTGGGACATTATTAAAATCTTTAAGATATTTAGAAACATACATTTGTAAAAACATTTTAATCTAGGGATCAACATGTTTCTAACAATAAAACTGTCTCATACAAAATTTATTTTAATATTTGCATTTCAAATCCATTAAGAATAGCTTTAAATAATGAATACATTAAAACTAAAATAATTATAGCATCTCTAACTTACTAATAGGCACCTCAAGAAAGTAAAATAATGTGAAGAATAACAAATCTACTGCTTTTAATTTTCATAAAGCTATATATTTTATTCACATTTACATCTTTAGCAATTGAGTTTATTTTTAACCTAGTGAATGATAAATTCCATTTCTATTTTCTTGCTGTTACCAAAAGCTGTCATACTCATAAACTATTGAGATCAGGAAGAGTTGTCGTATGGCTGAGAGTTTAGTCATTTTAGGACTTTACAGCAGCCTTAAGAAATGGAATTGTCCCATCCTCCATTTTTCTTGTTGCTTCATCTGCTTGTTCGTGTGTGTGTGTGTGTGTGTGTGTGTGGTGTTTGCATCATGGAATTCTGTAGCATGCCATATAATAATGGAAATCCATGTAGCTGCCATAGTTCTCTATAATAGTAGAGGCAACAGTAAAGAAGATATCTGATATGAGACAATTTGATAAATATCTTAGTTCCAGATAATGGAAATCCTTGAAATAATTAGGGATTTATAGAACCGAGAAGTAAATTATAGCTAATGAGTCATAGGGAGACACTGAATTGTAGTCTATGAATATTCTATCATTTTGCAAAACAAATGATGTTCCAAGAAGCAAACATGGTTAATGTGACTCACAGAAATATCACAAATTAACTCAGAAGTTGTTCAGGTTTTATTCATACAGAAAAAAATGGGTGCTGGAGATTTAGCTCAGTGGTACAGCACCTGACTGGCAAGTGTGAGGTCCTGAGGTCCAGAATATATACCAAATGATTCTGGCAGTGAAGTGCTTAAAAATGAATGTTGCTCAGGAGAGAAAAAATGATCAGCAGAAACATACAAACAAAAGTTCAACTAACTTAGGAGGGAAAAAATAAACAATAGTGTTTGACAGCAAAATAAATGGACCAAAGCCTTTAATAGCATCAACAAGGAAAATGACACCTGAAACATAAATGAAATAATAATGAACTATGCTATGTAAAGTAAAATATTTGCTAATTACATGGTTTAGAAGACAGTACAGGATGAAGTAGAATTAAATAGCATACCAAACAAATTAAATGTCTTCCAAAACAGAAATATAGCATGAATAGAATTATAAATTTCTAAACTGACGTTGTTGAACTTTATTAAAATTTTAGACTTCTAAGTCTTGAATCATCAAAAGATATGATATTAGAAGAGAATGGACATATCCCGCTGAGCATAAAAGCCACATTTTCTTAATCTATTCATTTGTTGATGGACAAATAGATGCCTTCCAATATTTAGCAGTTACTAACTGTGCTTTCAGAAAAAAATGATGTTTCTCTTAATGTGCAGATGACTGCTTATTCCATAAAAATACTTTTCCTAACACTTGTTGAACTAGTCGGAATTATTCTAGGTTACGTGTATCAGTCATATATATAAGACTATACATGTATCACTGCAATATTACATACTATGCTCTTTAGAGAAGATACCTAAAAGGTGATTACATAGGTTGAAAAGAATTTTTACTTTTAATTTTTTTTAAGAGTCACTATAAATTTGGGTTCCTTGCAGGAAAACAGACATACCTTGAGGCCATAATATTAAGTGAAATAAATCAGACACACAAGTTTAAACATCTTATAATTTCTCTTTTATGAAACCTCAAAATATAAATAAACCATAGAGGAAAAAAATGTAACAGGAAATAGTAAGATAGATTTTTGAGTTCAAGGGAGAGAAAGGGGATTAAATAAAGAAGTAAGATGTGTCATGCCCATGTACCATCTTCCATGATGAATGTAATCATTGTATACTGCAAACATGGCACTAATAAAGAAATTAAAAACAGAAGTGGAAAAGAAACAGCTATTTCAATTCACTAACATCCAACTCTACTAAGCCAAATAATGTAAAGCCAGGATATGTGTACTGGTCAGCTTTCCACTGCTGATACAAAATACCTGACTAGATAACTTATAGGAAAAATTCATTTATCTTTGGATTTTTCCTGTTTTTATTTTTTACTAGTACCTCTTCCCATATCAGGCCTATAGTTTTACGTGTATCAGTTTGTGGTTATCTACACCAAGGCAGAAACTTCCAAGCAGAAAGGCAAATAAAGGAACTCTGCTAACCTGCTGGTATCCAGTGAGGAGAAAGCAAGGGAACAGCCAGAGATGGAGGGGTCAGGGCCAGATATCAGACGTAAGGTCATGCTCCGCACTCTTCATCCAGACATATCTGGAAACGTACTTTACTAATCTCATAAATGTTTCTCAAACCACTCATATCAATACTATTCACCCCAGTCCCACTCCTTGTCAAGTTGACACCCCCAAAGTACCTCTTCAAGCCATACTTTATTTCCAAGTAGAAATAACACTAATGTTCTTATTCTGCCTGATGTGAAGTAACAATCCAGCATGTAACAGAAGATTCATTAATTCCTACCCCAAAGTTTCAACAGCCACAGCACTGCTCAAAATTCCATCTCCAAAGTCTCCACGGAGACTTACAGAAAAGTTTTACTTGTTAGGCTCTGAAAAAGTAATAAAACAAATTTCATATTCCAAATATGCAGTGACACAGGGTAAGCATTTTCCTACCAAGTGAGGGAATAGATGATAGAAAAGAGCTGGACTCCAGTAAGCCTAAAACCAAACAAGGCAAATTTTAAATCATGTAGCTTTAAATTGAGCATGCTGGGGAGACAGGAATTGTGGAGGACCTGGGTGGCCTCATCCCATGGTCCTGCCTGGTGAAGCCCACATCGCCTCTGTCTTGGGCTTGCTCTTTGGCTGTTTGTAGCTCTCCTCAGCAGAAATTCCATGTTCCTGGCACTTCTGTCTTCTTTGGATCTCCATTGCACTTTGGTTGCATTTCCACAACTTCAAGCACTACCCATTCAGGAGGTCCTGGGAGACACTGCTTGGCCTCCTAGACCATCCCCTAAAATCTAGGTAGAAGCCTCCATCCCTCCTATAACATCACATGAGAATCACAAAGCAAAAATGCCAAGATACAACAGTTTGGGACAGTAGTCAGTATACTATGAAACATACTCCAGTGACTTCTTAGTATCTGAATGACTGAATTCAGGGAGATATTTTCCCTAGGTGACCCTGAATAACCAGAGAACTCTTATCTTTTTTTAAAATTATAAAGAGAAAAAAAAAAACAACTAGACAAAACAGAAAAATGGTAGCAACAATACAGAATTCCAAAGGGAAAAAAATAAAAGAACCAAAAACAAACAAACAGACAAAAAAAACCCCAAAACAACAACAACAAAAAAACAAAAACACTAAGAAATCACCACTTGATACATTACATACTTTCATCATTGGAAATAGTTGTTCAAGTTACAAAGTTAAAGCATACAAAGTAGACATTCAAACAATGAGACTGTTAACAGTTCTGTTCAACCATCTAACAAAAACAGTAATATTGTCATCTACCTCACATACTTAAATATACGTGCAATTATATCTTTTAGAGCACTTTCTTTTCCTCTGTTTTTTATAGTAGCAATTACAAATTTTGTTTTCTTACTCCTACATGTCTTATTACTTTATACACTAGAGAAACAGTGTTATATTTATAAACATAATTCTTATTTATTTCACTAATGAGGATGGTCTCAAGTTGACTCCATTTCCCTATGAAGACCTCAAGATCATCCTTTTTTATAGCTGAGTAGTATTCCATTGTGTAAAAACACCACATCTTTTTCACCCATTGTCTGGTTGATGGACATCTTGGTTGTTTCCAAGATTTAGTTCTTACAAGTTTTGCTGCTATGAACATGGGTGCACATATATCAATCACTGTGATATGACCTTTTCAGTTCTTCTGGGAAAATACCCAGCAGGGGAATAGCTGGGATGAATGGAGCTTCCAGTCTTAGTACTACTGAGAATTCTCCATACTGATTTCCATAGTGGTTGCACCAGTCTGCACTCCCACCAACAGTGGAGAAATGTTCCTTTTTCCCCACAACCTCGCCAACATTTGTTATCAGTTGATTTCTTGATGGTAGCTGTTCTTTCCAGAGTGAGATGATATCTCAATGTTGTTTTAATTTGCATTTCTCAAATGACCAGTGATGGTGAATATTTCTTCACGTATTTGTTTGACATTTGTATATGTTCATCTGAGAACTGTGTGTTCATCTCAGATGCCCGTTTTTGGAGAGGGTCTTTGATTTTGGGGGGCTTGATGTTGTTCAAGTCTTTATATGTTCCTGATATAAGTCCTCTGTCTGAGGGATTGTTGGCTGAAATTTTTTCCCATTCTATGGGTTTTCTTTCTACTCTGATGGTGACTTCTTTTGAAGTGCAGAAACTCTTCAATAATATGAGTTCCCAGTTGTTGATTCTCTGAAGTGTTTCCAGTACAGTTTGTGTTTTGTTCATGAATTCTCTGCCTACCCTGATGTCTCCAAGATTTCTACCTACCTTATCTTCTAGTACATTTAGTGTCTCTGTTTTAATGTTTAGGTCTTTGATCCATTTAGACTTTAGTTTTGTGAATGGTGATAGGCATGGATCTAGTTTCAGTCTTCTGCATGTGGAGAGCCAATTTTTCCAACACAATTTATTAAAGACGCTACACTATCTCCAGTGAACATGTTTAGCCCCTTTGTCTAATATCAGGTGGCTGAGTGTCTTTGTACCTATACTTGCATGTTCTAATCTGTTGTATTGATCTTCAGGTGCACTTCTTTCCCAGTACCATGCTGATTTTATCACTGTGACTTTGTAGTACAGTTCAAGTCAGGAATTGAGATGTCTCCCGCCTTACCTTTGTTGCCCAGAAATGCCTTTGCTATTCTAGGTTTCTTCTGTTTCCAGATGAATTTTAGGAGTGTTTTCTCCAGATCTGTGAGGTATGTCAATGGTATTTTGATTGGGATTGCATTAAATCTGTATAACAGTTTTGGGACTATGGCCATTTTCACAATGTTGCTTCTTCCTAGCCAAGAGCATGGAACATCTTTCCATTTTCTGATATCCACTTCAATCTCCTTTTTTAACATAGTATAATTTTCAGCATATAGGTCTTTTACATCTTTAGTTAGGTTGATTCCTAAGTGTTTCATTTTTTTAGATTGTATTGTGAAGGGTGATATTTGCATAATTTCTCTGTCTGTGAATTTCTTGTTAGTGTATAGGAATGCTATTGATTTTTGAGTTTTAACTTTGTATCCAGCTACACTGCTGAATTGGTTTATTGCCTCTAGTCTTTTAATGGAATTTTTTGGGTCTTCTATATACAGTATCATGTCATCTGCAAATAGTGATAATTTAACTTCTTCCTTTCCTAACTTTATTGCTTTTATTTCTTTCTCCTGTCTGATTTCCCTGTGTAGTGTTTCCAGAACTATATTGAATAGGAGTGGTAATAGTGGACATCCTTGTCTTGTTCCTGATTTTAAAATGAAATCTTTCAGTTTTTCTCCATTTAGTATAATATTGGCTATTGGTTTGTTATGGATGGCCTTTATAAGTTTGAGGTAGACATCGTGTATTCCGAGTTTCTGAAGGGTTTTTATCATGAACATGTGTTGGACTTTATGGAAAGCTTTTTCTGCATCTATTGAGATGACCATGTGGTTTTTACTTTTGGCTCTGTTGATGTGGTTTATTACATTTATTGATTTGTGTATGTTAAACCATCCCTGCATTTCTAGAATGAACCCCACTTGGTCTTGATGGTTTTCCGCATTCTATTTGCAATACTTTTTTGAGAATCTTTGCATCTATGTTCATTAGTGAGATTGGCCTATAGTTCTCATTTTTGGTTGGGTATCTCTCTGGTTTTGGTAACAGAGTAATACTTGCCTCCCAGAGTGAATTAAGGAGGATTGCTTTCTTTTCAATTTCATTGAAGAGTTTAAAGAGTATTGGCATCAAGTCTTCTCTAAATTTCTTATAGAATTCAGCTGTGAATCCATCCTGACCTGGGCTTTTCCTTGTTGGTAAGTTTTTTATTACCTTTTCAATTTCAATAGCTGATATTTGGTTATTTAAAATTGCTATATCTTCTTGGTTTATCTTTTGTAGTTCATAGGTTTTTAGAAATCTGTCCATTTCATCTGTGTTTTCCTCTCTATGTGAGTAGAGATTTTCAAAGTAGGTATTCATGATTTTTTGAATTTCCATGGGATCTGTAGTAATTTCCCCTTTTTTGGTCCTTACTCCATGAATTTTGCTTTTTTCTTTCTTTTTCTTTATAAGGTTTGCTAGAGGTTTGTCAATTTTGTTTATTCTCTCAAAAACACAGCTTTTTGATTCATTAATTCTTTATATTTTTTTTAGTTTGAATTGCATTGATTTCTGCTGTAATCTTTACAATTTCCTCTCTTCTATGAGTTTTAGATTTAACTTGCTCTTCTTTTTCCAGAAGCTTCAGATGAAGCATTAGATATTTATTTGTGCTCATTCTGTTTTCTTGATATGACAATTTATTGCTATATATTTCCCTCTTAAGAGTGCTCTCATTGCACCCCACAGATTATAGTATGTTGTTTCTGCATTTTCATTGAATTGTAGGTATTTCTTTATTTCTTTTTTGATTTCCTGTGTAGCCCACTGGTTGCTCAAAATGTTATTTAATTTCCATGTATTTATGCCAGTTTTGCCATTTCTTTTGCCGTTAATTTCCAGTTTCAGTGTGTTATGGTCAGATAGTATGCATAGGATAATTTCAATACCTTTGCATTTTCTTAAGAATGCTTTATGGGATAATATATGGTCTATATTGGAGAATGTCCTGTAGGCAGCTGAGAAGAATGTGTATTCTGATGTGGTTGGTGGAATACTCTGTAAACATCTACTAAGTCCAATTGCTCACAGGTATGTTTCAGTTCTATTATTTCTTTGCCAATTTTTTGTCTAGTTGATCTATCACTTTGTGACAGTGGGCTGTTAAGGTCACCTGTAATAATTATGTTCTTGTGCATTTCGTTTTTCATGTCCTTAAGTATCTATCTTATATAGTTGGGTGTTCCTGTGTTTGGTGCATATGTATTTATAATTGTTAGTTCTTCATCTTGAATTTTTCCACTTACAAGTATGTAGTGAACTTCTTTGTCTCCCTAAATCATTTTAGGTTTGAAGTTCACATTGTCTGCAAATAGAACAGTTACTTCTGCTTTTTTCTGGGTTCCTGTGGCATGGAATACTGTTTTCCATCCTTTGACTTTTAATCTATGAGTTTCTTTTTGAGTCAGATGTGTTTCTTGTATATAGCATATTGTGAGATCCTGTTTCTTGATCCATTCTGTCAACCTGTTTCTTTTGATATGTGATATGAGCCCATTTACATTTATGGATATCACTGATATGTGCTGGCTTGACTTTGCCATGTTGTGTTACTGTTGTTAGTTTCACGCTTTTCTCTCTTTTATATTTTCTTGTCCAGCCTGGTGATTTCTTTCTGTTGTTGTTCTCGAGAGTGTTGTCATTTTTATCTCTACCTAGGATGTCCTTAAGCACTTCTTCTAAGGTTGGTTTGGTGGATATGAATTTCTTTAGTTGTTCTTTGTCATGGAAGTATCTTGTTTCTCCATTAAATTTGAAAGACAGCTTTGCTGGGCATGTCAGTCTGGTTGAAAGTTGTTTTCTTTTAGGGCGTGAAATACTTCACTCCAAGCTCCTCTTAACCTGAAGGTTTGTGCTCAGAAGTCTGTTGTCAAGGATTTCCTTGATAGGTGAGTTGTGTCTTTACTCTAGCAGCTTTTAGTATTCTATTTTTATGCTGTATGTTTGTAATCTTAATTATTATATGTCTGGGTGTAGGTTTATGTTAGTTATGACTGTGTGACATTCTATATACCTCACTTATTTGTATATCTGATTTCTCCCCCATGTTTGAGAAATTTTCTGCCAATATTTCTGTGAACAGCTTAGCTATATCCTTTGCATTGTCTCCTGCCTCTTCACTAATGCCTATTACTCTAACATTGTTTCTCCTGGCATCATCTTTTAGCTGTTGGGTTGTTATTTCATGATGCGTTGTTGTTTTTATAAGTTCTACCCTTTCAAGGTCACTATCTGCAATCCTGTCCTCAAGGTCCGAGATTCTGTCTTCAGCTTCATTGAACTGGAGTTGCAGGCTTTCAATACAATTTTTTGCTTCTTGTGTATCTCTTTCAATTTGTTTCATAGATTCTGCTTGTTTTCTGCATTGTTCATTTAATATTTCAATCAATTTCCCATGCTCCTGTAGTTTCTTATCTATTTCTTCTCTAACTATGTTGAGCAGCTCATTTACTAAGGTTGTTACTTTTGTCTTTACATAAGACATTATTTCTAATTTGAGTTCCTCTATAGCTTCATGGATTTGTTTCTTTACTTCATTTGCTATCTTTTCAGAGATTTCTGGTGCATTAATTTTAGGGCCCTCTATTTGATTATCACCTGCACTTGCCCCTGATAGACTAGATGTTCAGGATTGCATTTTGCCTTTTTGTTTAGGCATTTTCACCCTTTGGGTAAATTTCTGGTCTTTCTATTCCAACTGTCACAAGTTTCTGTAGTGTGTGTTTCAGGGTTCTACTGTGTGGTTGGTGTTTGTCAAATTGCTGGGTACCACCATGAAGAGGACATCTAGTCTCCTGAATTCCTCCTACTGTGCCTGTTGGGTGAATCCTATATTCTTTCTGGGCTAACTAGCCCAGAAGTATTGATGTAGGACAACTATTAGTTCCTGCTGTTGTCATATCTTCAGGTTGTGCCAGGTCACCAGGTCTCCATGGTTATAGTGTTCTTGTCAGCTGAGGGCCTACTGTGTCACTGGGTGTCTCATAAGTTCTTTTAATTTCCTGTTCATTTGGGTAGGTCAATATTGGCACACTCCTCAACCTGTCTGATGTTCTCTCTGTGGGGGAGGGGGTTACCTACTCTCTTGCCAGGTTAGCCAAGGTCTTACACTTGGAGGGAGTTTCACTTCTGTCCCTATTTACCCACTGCAGACCTCTATTTTGGGGGGCAAACTTACCACACTGGCTGGAGCCTGATGAAGTCTTCTGTTTGGGTGAGGGGTTCTTGAGCCTCTCATCCAGCCAGCATGGTGGTTCACTGCAGTCCAATGTTCCCAGTGGAAGGGCAGGTCAGCAGCTGAGGTCCCAGGCAACTTACACCTGTGGCAGACTACCTAGATGTTCTTGGAGGAGGGGCAGGCCCAGCAGCAGCACACCCAGGCACCTCAGGTCCTCCAGCACTGGTCCTCACAATGTTTCCTGTGGATGAAGGGTGGGCCCAGCTTTCCTGGGAAGCCCCACATCCCAGCTGCCAGTCCTGCGATGTTCCAAATCCAGAACAGACCCTGCTCTCAGCTACAGGTCCTGCAATGTTCCCAGTCCGGAACAGGCCCAGCTCTCAGCTGCCAGGCCAGTGATGTTCCCTTCAGGGGGAAGGGCAGGCCTAGCTCTCCTGAGCAGCCCAGCTCTCAGCTGTGGGTCCTGCCATGTTCCCAGTCCCAAACAGGCTGAGAGCTCTTATCTTATAACAGTGTTTTCAAGAGTTTATACTTTTACACTCTTGATCCTGCAGCAGGTGACACTCTTCTGATTCCTAAAGTGCTCTCAAGGCCTCCTTTTCTTCAAAGTATTTGGTTTCTTCTAAATTACATTAATCTCTTCAGCAACCGTACTTTCATTGGTCCTGATTTTGCATGTGCTTCTTTTCAGGCACAAATCCAGGCTTTTCAAATCTTTCTACTATGATTTTTGCTTCCAGTTCTTACTATATTTCTAGTAGTACCCATGCTTCTACCTGCATGTTTATTTGCCTTGAGATTTTTCTCCACCAGATCGATTATTCTGTAACCTTTAAACCCAGCCTCATGCAAAAGGTGATAAAAATGTAGACAATATTTTTTTTGCTAGACTGTAATCCAATTTCCAAAGGAGTTTTCAGCCCCATCTAAAATGTCAGTCTTAACTGCGAGCACCTATAAAAATATGAAAAAAAATATGTTTTAATTTCCACTCTTGAGTGTCTACATTCCTATTAGTATTTTAGTCTTCTAATTTCCCACTAGAGACAGTCACCAAGCTTTTCTCACAACAATTCTATGGCTTCTCTAGCCTACACTGTATCCCCAAACTTTCCAGTCTCCCCCACAGACTTTGTGGGGGAGACTGGAAAGACAAAAGACTGGAGACAAAAGATTCACAAGAACATCACCAAGTAGAGTCACAATGACAACCACACTGCTAAGTGCTGACATTCTGTATTGTTTAGCTTTCCACATAAGAGAAAAAATGTGTGACATAAAGCAGAAAGGAAAGTATTGGTTTATTTTGGCTAATGTTTTCAGAGATTTCTGCCCATGATCAGCTAGCTATAAGACAGAAATATTGTGGCAGAAAGATATGGATGGGAAAGTTAGTAACTTCACAGTGGCTATAAAGCATAGTAGAAAACAGAAATAACCAGAGAAAAAGAAACCATGAACCAGGTATAAACTGTAAGGTCACAACTTCTTGGCTTACCAGGGAACACCAAAGTGTGCTCTACTAACCTTAGGTATATCGCTCAAGCCAATGAAGTTGACAATTGTGATTAGTCACCATGGTGTGCAAGGTAATTGCCTGTAATTGTAAATAAAGGTAAAATTCCATGATCTGAATATCTTGTCACCTACTACTCTTCAACCATCACTGGTTCACTTCACTCTTCCCTCTGCAAACCTGGGAAAGTTGTGCATATTACCAAGTACCTAGAATTTGATGTATATGTTCAGACGTATTTGGTGGGGTCTACCAATAGCAGAGTAGAAAGAGCCAAACATGCCATAATAACTTTTACAAATAACTGAGCAGGCCCTGAGAATTCTGCAGAGAAACCTCCATTTCTTCCTCCTTACTCCCATAATTATCATCATCTTCATAGGAAGATTTTTTTTCTGAAATCCAATATGTATGCACCTATTATAATGCTTAAGAAAGTCACTTGTTAATCTCCTAGAAACTGGTTCTCCATTGCAGCACCACGTGTAGTATACATGACCTGCAGGAGAATACGGAAAATTCATGGAACATCTGGTACTGTACAGCAAAATATCCAAGAAAAATTGTGAGGTTATTTATTTCAGTCATACAATTAGCCTGTCTAATTTTATTACTCTTTAAAAACCGTAATTTTTACTCACTGAATTGAGTAACTGTTTATATCATTGCATAAACAAAGTCTCAAGATATGATATTTATAGTTTGCAAAGTAGAATCTCAGCACTCCTATTTGAAAAGTGGTGCAATATAAATAAGTCAAACTTTATATACCTGATTCTTCTCCCAGGTTACCTGCACCTGGGAATACCATAAAATCTATCAGTCTATTTTACTTTATTACACACACAGGTTTTCAATCAACAAAATTGACATGACCTCAAATCTGGCTGTATTATAATAGGTTCCATAATTTCATATTTTTAAAAACTTCTGTGTTAATACATGTTCACAGTACACAATGATTACATTCATTATAGAGAGTGGATCCATATGCATAACACATTTTAATTCTTTTTATGTTCCCTTCTTCTCCTTCCCCTCTCCCTCCATCTCTTTGTCCTGTTTCCATTTGCAAAATACCTCTCCCTGTTTCATATTATTTATCTTTTCTTTGTTACTTACTTAAAATTTTGGTTTGTCACATAAGAGAAAGCATGGAATATTTAAGGTTCTATGCCTAATTATTTTAATTAACATTGTGATTTCAAAGTCTTCTTCTAACACACAAATTACTCAAACTTATCTTTCTTCCAAAAGTCTGCTAAATGTCCAAATGTTCAATTCAAACAATTTCTATAAAAAAATTTTGTGCACTATTACAAATGATACACACCTCAGTTATGATTACAGAACTATGTATTACATCTGTCATGAAGAAAATGAACAGTAGTTATGTGATATCTAGAATTAGGATAGAGATTAATTTCTAGATACATAACTTTAATGATGTTGGATATTTAGGCAAATACTATAACCACATTCTCAGGTTGCTCGTCTGCAAAATGGTGACAATAACTTACAGATAGCCTATGATTCTAAGAATAAGAGTGGCTATTTATATAAGTAGAGAAATATGTATATTTGATGAAGAATGTTCTTATCCAAAGATTTCCTGATTATAATGTTAAGCTAGTTCCAATGAAAGTAAAATATTCACTTATTTCTGAAAAGCTGTGGTAAATTCTTACAATGTCTCTTTGGAGCCTATATATACTCACAATATAGAATCCAATTTTAGAGTGTATTATTGATTTGGACCTAGCTCAAATATGGAGATTAAGTGGATAATGACACATTTATATACCATGTATTTGCATGTAACTAAGCCAGTGCCTTTTTTTAAGTATGAAATTTCTGATATCTTGGTTTAACTCTACATATGCATTATTTTATTTGTGTTAATTTTTCTCAGATTTATTTTAAAGTTTATCAGGAGTTATACAGTGCAGCACTTTTGTATGTATTAGACATTGTCTCTTATTTTTGAACATTTGTTTTCCAATTCTGTTACTTTTCCAATTTTAGTACTTTTTTTCATCTTACTGCCATGTTTATGACAAATTTTTCAGTATGTGTCAGAGATATCAGATTGTGTTGGTAAATTATTAACTGCTAAATCATATCCACATAAAATATTTATCAGGATCATCCAAATCAATAAAGTGAGTTTTTTGAGAAAATAATCTTGATATTGCCTTAACCATTTTAATTTTTCCATTTCATGTTACATAACAGGACTCTTATTTGAGTTCTGTTTTTTGTATTAAAAGATAGGAAATTGCAAAGATATGAAAAGAGATATAAAATAGTGCTTCATGTACTTTCTATTAATAGTGAGCTACAGGATGTACTTAAATTTAATAAATGAGAAAGAAGTTTGAGACTAACCACTCCATCAGTAGATTATTGTTGAACAATGCCCAGGAAATGTGCCTATTCATTAGTAGTAGCAGAATAAGAAAGCTAAAAGAAACTTGATTTTTGAGGAAATTTCATGATGGAATTGGGTTTTGTTGTTAATTATTATATTTGTAACATTAAAAATCTTCTTCAAGTCACAGAAATATG
Source organism: Dolichotis patagonum (assembly GCA_004027295.1). Classification (NCBI taxonomy): domain Eukaryota; kingdom Metazoa; phylum Chordata; class Mammalia; order Rodentia; family Caviidae; genus Dolichotis; species Dolichotis patagonum. Next base: position 17,149 of record PVJX010007026.1, on the reverse strand, counting down.
AAATAGGTGAAAGAAGACATGTTCTTTTCTCTGTTTAGAGGGTATATTTTGAGAACTTTTAAATAAAGCTCCTTAGAATTGCTGGAGCTTACTAAAACACTTCAATTTAAAATATTCCAGTGCCACCTTTTGGTCTTAAAATTGAAGAAGGTATGGAGTCCACCAAAAAATGCATATACACTTTGGCAGTAGTAAGACTTTGAATGCTAATGACCGGCCCTGAAAGCACTTCCTGTAATCGTACAGCCTACATATAAGTTGTATTATTCTCATGATGTTTCAATAATTTTAGTATTAAAATATTTATAAAATCTTTTATTTTACTGATACATATGTATATATACAAAAATTTGCTTTGTCTGCAGCCATATTTCCTACCACTCTTCCTTCTCAGAGCTGCAGATAACCATTCTTAGTTGTTTGTATAAATCTGTTAACAGAGAGTGCACCCATCCCTCCTATCAAGATTAACTTGCATTTGTTCACATAAATTTTTACATTTTTCCAGTCAAATATTACTACCCAAAGAAGCCTTCCTTCATTTTTTTAATTTTGCAAAACATCATGAAACTTGTTTGAAATTTTACATTGACTTGTAAGACTGTTTGTCACTGCTTTGTTCACTATAGCATAAGACCTGTATTCACCTTGACACCTCCCTTTTTCACCCCCAAAATCTCCCCTTTTCTCTCTTTGTCTCTTTCTTTTTCTTGCTCTTGCTTTTGCTCTCTTTCTCCATTTTCTTTCTCCTTTTCTTTCTTCTTTTTTCTTTCTTCTCTTCTCTTTTCTTCTTTTCTTTCTTTCTTTCCTTTCTTTTTTCTCTTTTTCTTTTCCTTCCTTCATTCCTTTCTTTCTTTTTCTCCCTTTCTTCCTCCCTCCCTCTCTTCCTTCCTCCTTTCTTTCTTTTTTTTCAAATTTCTCTTACCTGCCCTCTCTCTCCCTTCCTTCTTTCTGTCATGAGTAGCCTAATTTATCATGCCTGGTAACCAATAATGTTAATAAAATTAGTTAGTCAATAACACTATCAGAACAGATCATCTTAAATATAATATATAAATAAAAGAGGTTTCAAAATCTGTATATTTTATAATTCCATTTTATGAGATGTCCAGAAAAGAAAAGAAAGTACAATGAAAAAAAGAGATTAGTAGGTGCTTGAAACTGGAATAAGAATGAGCGTTAATGTTAATTGACATGAAGGATCTTTTTTGAAATGATGAAAAAGTTTTAAAACTTGATTATGGTGACTACTGAAAACTCAGTAAATAAGTTCAGTAAAATTGTACATTTGACATGGGTGATATTTTATGATATGTAAATTATACTTCAATAAAGAACTTTGAAAAATATTCAGTGTGTTCTGGATTTTGTATTACCTAGGATTTGATCACACATGCAAAATTCAGTTTGCTTCTATCTTTTAGTTATTTTTCTCATTGCTGAACAAAATACCTGATTCCCAGAATTAAAAGGGAAGAGGATTGCTTGGCTCACAGTTTGTAGATGTTTCAATATATCATAAACTGCCTCCCAGGCAGGGTAACATAGCAGGCCTCAGAGAGGAGAAACATTTATGTTTGACAGAAAATAGTAAAATGACAAGCAAAAAGAAAACAAGCCTCTTCCTGTCCCTTATCCTGTATGCAGTCTAGCAGAATTAGGGCAGCCGATCCAATTAGTGGCCTGACCCAGCAACCACCGCCCCCCTTAATCCCAGCACCTGTAATCCTAGCATTGCACCTTGAATCAATCACACACACCAGATTCAGCCACCTCTGAAAAAGTTCCATCCAAAACTGCATCAGGCTGCCAGAGGAGGGTGGGGAGGACACATTTAGACATGAACCCTAACCATGTTGCTTTTTACAGGTTCTCTTAGATCTTTGTATTCATTGTTTAGTACATCTTTACAGCTTTTCTTGTTCTCTGCCTTAACAAACTTCACTTGAGACTTTCTTTGGAAAGCATGAAACTGTTTGCTCCCCTGAGTAGAGAACCTAGAATGTCTGGAGGTTCGTGACCACCAGGGTGTGCCTTAGGCCATTCAAGGCCCATGCAGGAGGATGGAATCTAAGCTTCCTCATGTCGTCTGGGGATAAATTTAAATTGTAGTTTATGCTGCTGCAAGTACTTTCCAAGCATCTTTATAATTATATGTTAGCACATTTCCCTCCCCTTTCTTTCCAAGATACGAGATTTATTAGTTTCTGGGAGCTCTTTTTTAATATGTTCTCTGCACATAAATCAGAATCCTACCTGTATTTCTGAAACAGTCTGCTCCAAGATGTGGACTCTTTCAAAGTAAATGCAGAAATATTTATTTTTAGCTTAGCCTACCATATTCTCTCGTTAGTCCCAGCTTCTTCCAATGATCTTTCTACTGCTGCAGATGGTTCAATGCTCTTCTTGCATAAATCCAAACTATCTAGATTCACCCAAGCAAACTTTCCTTTCAACTTCTCAGATGAACTGAATAGTTCATCTTATGACTACAGGATACTGTGTTTCCACTGTTATCATTTGTAATACACTTTATAGAAGTTTCCTCTTCATTGATATTCTCCATTTCTCAACTATGTAAATTTAAAAGTACAGGCTTTTTTTAAATTATTTCTTGCTTCTTGGAGCTTAGCAAAACTCCTAACATATAGTAAGTATGATATTACTTTCTGATTTAAAATAATTTAATGATTTGTATTTAATTAATATGAAATGCTGTTCAATATATCCATGTAACTTTGGAAAGTTGCAAAGACACATATACATACAAATTCCCTGATATGATTATATATATATATATATATATATATATATATATATATATATATTCTTTGAGAAATAAGCAGCATTAACTCTCCATATTGAAGAGAATTTATCATTCATAAATCACAATCTAACCTCTAGAAAAAATTTCTTAGGTAAATTATCAAAGCAATGTAATAAAAAAGAGAAATGCATGTGGGGGTTAAATTTAACAAATTACATGATTTATAAATTGCCAGACTAATGGATATTGTTTTTGTTGTTTTTACTAATGATACAGGGGAATGAAACTCCCAACCTGCTATATGTCTGTACAAGTTTGTACCCTCTATAATTGAAGAATGAATTTTAGGAACAATGGAGGTTATGGGCAGAATATATTTATTAAGAGAAAGAAAGTTTTTGTCTGAGGGACAGAAGGAATCCCCAGTGGGTTACCAATGACTCTATCTTTTCTAGGGACTTTTATAGAGTAAAACCCTAAGGTAAGACAGTCCAAGGTGGGGAAAATCTGGGAACTCACAAGGTGGGCATGAGTTGGGACAGAACTATGGCTAACCAATAAGATTAATTGCTCAGGTAAAATTGATTAAACCATGGATAAAGGGGGAAAGTGGGCATGCTTAAAGAACACTGACTCTTCCTGTAGGGCATTTGGATGGTGACTTTGTCTTTCTCAATGTGATAGGGACCTATTTAGAATACCAGTCCTTAGGATGTGGAAGCATTTGTTTGTTTCCTTTATCTTGAGGCCTGGCACACAACAGGAGGTATCTGTCTTCCCCACCATTGCACAGTATCTGGGCTTCTGCACTGCCTCCATTGAGGAACTAACCCTAACTGCCTATAATAGTTCTATCTAACTCAGTTGCCTGCAACATTAATACTGATACTGTTCTGATAGGGAGAAACAAGGCTTTAATTTAGCATCAGGTATATCCAGACATTTGGTATCTTTTTAGATGAACCATAAGACTGATTTTTCAGAACCCACATTTAGCTACTATTTTAAATGCTAAAAAAGAATAAAGTCAATTCTAAAGGTTTTAAATGATTGTCACAAACAAGAAGGAGAAATTAGTAGGCATGCAGTTATACTTTCCTGGCTGAAAATCATATAATTGCTCTAGAGTGATATGTGAATTTTTACTTTCCTTTTCCAGGATTGCAATTGAGCTAAAATGGGCCATTCAATGTGTACTAAGAAATATGTTAATGTGGGTTTGTGTATTTATGATGTGGGGGGCTACTGAATGGACATTTGTGGGTCATACCAGATTTAAATATTAAATTAATATTACTAGCAATTTGAGTGGTTTAGCTAGGTCTTATATTAGCAATCACTATGAGCTAAAAATCACCAATCTATCACCAATTTGAAAGAAGTTAATTTAAAATCATAAAATACTGTAAAACTGAGTAATAGGGCAGAGCGACTCCATACATCTCAAATTATATAAACCTTTTCTCATCCAAATCTTTGATCTAAAGTACCTATAATTGCCCTAAAAAATGGTACAATTTAAAAGATCCATGCATGGTTATCATGTACATTCATTGCTTAACAATGATGCACTTTTCTTGACATTGTTTTACAAATCTGTAACCCTGACCCTGGAGAGACAGAGTAAGAAAAGGAAAGTTTCAGCTCAGCCCAGGCAATATAATGACTGAGTCAAATTATGTCTCAAATAAAAAATAAAAACTGAAAGGACAGTGTATATAGTTCAATGTAAAGACCTTGGGTTCAGTCCTCAAGATAAGCACACACACACACACACTTTACACAGATCATCTGTATATCTATGTTGGGTAAATTAAGAAGAACGTGTACCTATTTCTCACATTTTAAATTAGTGAGTAGCAATCACTGAATTGTGAGGAGGAATCTATCATCAGATTGATCACAATCTATCATCAGATGATAGATTGAGGAATCTATCATCAGATGATAGATTGAGGAATCTATCATCAATCTAAGTACAATAAATAAACAGAGAAACTTCTCATTCTGATTTGTCTTGTTTCATTCATCAGATCAACAGTAAAACTTTTGGGGCAATTGAATTTTATTTTATTTTATTTTTTTTATTTTTGTTTTGTGAGTCTCTTTAAATAATTGCTTTCCACCTTATGGAAACCTCTACTTATCAGAAATACCTTTAGAATCTGTGAAAAATAGCTTATATGCTCCTTTGGTTAAATCATTTTATTAAGTGATCAACATATTTGGTGAATATTTAGTTTTAAAAATATCTTAGAATATTTTACCTTTTAAGAAAGTATCAATGTCCACACAATAAGACTTAATATCACTATGCCCTCAAAATACATTCTACCACTTCAAACACAGTTACCCTTTTATTCTCATCACTTGCTGAAGCAGTTCTGGAAGTCCTTTACTGAGTGTCTTCACAAAGTATGAGAGATAGATACATAGATACATAGATACATAGATACATAGATACATTGATACATTGATACATTGATACATTGATACATAGATAGATCTGCTAAATACCATTTGATGGCAAATGTCAAGCTCGTGAAAAATTATGAAGTATCTTCCTTTCATCTTATTCACCAGATCTGACACAGTGTGACATTTGTTTTTCCATAAAGTTAAAATATTATGAAAGGTAAATTATTTGAATCAGTTCAGGACACAAACTCATCCAGGACAGCTCAAGTAAAGAGACTTATGAAAGAAGATTTCCAGAACTGCTTCAGAACCCAGAAACACCGTTGGACAAGTGTGTTCAAAGTGATACAGAATATGTTGATGTTGATTAACAGCAATGTGTCTTTCACTGTAAATTTTTTAAAAATTTAAATATTCATCATATTTTCTAAGGATACCTCATATTTTCAATTTGGAGATACAAAAAGGGAACTAAGAATTTTCCCAAAATGAAAATTAGTAGTCAATAAATCTGTACAGCCTAAGATTCTATTTTTCTAATAAGCTTCTCTGTTAAATAGTTCTATTCGGTGATGAGCTAGAGACCTGTGCTCCAGGCAATTGAGCTTGGGCTAGCTACCAGGTACACTGGACTGAGTCCTGGAAGATCCACAGCCTTTGTGCACCATGCCCAGCGGCATTCTCTCACTTGGGAGGAGGAGGCTGAGCCGGGGACTGATGGCCCAGTAGATCATACCCGTTCCCTGGGACACAGGATGGTGGTGTGGCCCGAGGTTCCACGGGCTCCAGTCCACCATGCCCAGCATCTGCCTTACAATTTATGGAGCCAAGAGCCTGCAGAGGGGAGTTAGGACCCTGCAAGGTGAGTCCTGCCATCCCAAGGTGGGCTCGTGGAGAGCTGGCGACCTGAGCTCTGGGCAATTGAGATTGGGCTAGCTACTGGGTACACTGGACTGAGTCCTGGAAGCTCCACAGCCTTAGTGCACCATGCCCTCTGGCCTTCTCTCATTTCAGGAGGTGGAGGTTGAGCTGGCCACCTGACGGCCCGGTGTGGGCTGGCCTGGGGAGAGCTTAAAACCAGCACTCCCTGCGGTTGGGATCATACTCACCCCCTAGGACACGGGACTGTGGCCCGAGGTTCCGTAGGCCCCAGTTTATGAGGCCCAGCTTCCATCTTTCAACTTAGGGACCCAAGAGCCTATGGGGGAGACACCGCTGCTCCAGGCACTGAGGGAGCAAGAGGTAATTTGCCACACATTCGGAGGAAGCTTTGGAAGACGGCTCAAAGCAAGGAAATATAGAAAAATTACAAAAGGAAAGACCAAAAGGCAGGTTCAAAGCTCCAGCCCACACCAAGAAAGCTTAGGAGCCATGTACATAGAAGAAAAAAGAAGCCATATACCTGGAATGTCTGAAATGATATCAAATGAAATAAAGATGCAACTAGGGGAAGCTATGGAGAAATTCAAATCAGAAATACTTGCCCAGGTAAAAGAGGAAATGATAAAAATATTGAAAGAAATAGAGAACACATCTAGTGAGGACACAGCTAAAAAATTAGAGGAACAAAGCAAACAGATAGAATCTCTGAATGAACACTATAAGAAACAAACAGAATACATAAAGCAGATTCAAAGAGATATACAGGAAATCAAAAATGCTATTGAAAGCTGCCAAAACTGCCTCAACAAAAGTGAAGATAGAATTTCAGACCTCGAAGATAAGATTGCAGCCAGTGAACAGGAAAGGAAAGATCTTTTAAAAATAACAAAGAATCAGGAAATAACAATTCAACACCTGCAAGATGATGCAAAGAAAAATAACATAAGATTAATAGGGATAAATGAAAAAGAAAGGGACAGCCCAAATGATATCAAGAGGATAATTACAGAAGTAATAGCTGAAAACTTTCCAAACATGAGAAGAGAAACTGACATTTGGATAAGTGAAGCATATAGAACCCCAAACAGCCGTAACCAAAATAAAAATACACCCAGAAACATAATAATCACCATCCCAGAAATCCAACATAAGAACAGAATACTAAAAACTGTTAGAGAGAAAAGACAGATCACCTATAAAGGAAATCCTATCAGAATCACAGCAGACTTCTCAACACAAACAATGAAATCAAGAGGAGCATGGGGTGAAGTATTTCAGATCCTAAAGGAAAACCATTTCCAACCCAGACTGACATACCTGGTAAAATTGTCCTTCAAGATGGGTGGAGACATAAGATACTTCCATGACAAAGAACAGCTGAAGAATTTCATGAACGCAAAACCAACCTTACAAAGAATACTGAAAGACATTCTAGATACACATGGGATAAAACCACCAAGCAAGGCAGACAATTAAACAGAATGGAAAGCTAAAGACATAACAGCAGAAAAATAACATGCCAACAATAAATTAATATATAACAGTTACAACCATTAATGTAAATGGCTTCAACTCACCAATCAAAAGAAGCAGACTGGCAGAATGGATCAAGCAACAACATCCAACCATATGCTGTCTACAAGAAACCCATCTAACCCAAAAGGTTACTCACAGACTGAAACTCAAAGGATGAAAAACAATACTTCATGCAACAGGAAACCAAAAAAAAGCAGGAGTGGCAATCCTGTTTGCAGACAATGTGAATTTCAAACCAAGAATGATCCAAAGAGATAAAGAAGGTGACTACCTACTAGTTAAGGGAAAACTTCAAGAGGAAGAGATAACAATCTTAAATATATATGCACCAAATTCCAGAACACCCAGCTATATAAAGCAAATACTAACAGAAATGAAAAATTAAATAAGCAATAACACAATTATAACAGGAGACTTTAACACACCATTGACACAAAGGGACAGAACAACTAGACAGAAAATCAGCAAAGACATAACAGAAATGAATCACGCCTGTGAACAAATGGACTTGATAGATGTATACAGAGTGTTCCATCCAACAACATCAAAATATACCTTCTTCTCAGCAGTACAAGGGATATTCTCTAAAATACACCATATACTAGCCCACAGAACATATTTAAGTAAATGCAAAAGAATTGAAATCATTCCATGCACGTTATCGGATCATATTGCTGTGAAACTAGAAATTAATGATAAAAGAAATTGCAAAAAACCTACAAATACATGGAAACTGAATAATACACTCTTGGGCAATCAGTGGGTCACAGAGGAAATTAAAGAAGAAATTAAACAATATTTACAAGTAAATGAAAATACAAACACAACTTACTGGATTTTGTGGGATGCAATGAAAGCAGTCCTATGAGGAAAATTTATTGCATTGAGTTCCCACATCAGGAAGACAGAACAAACACAAATAAACAACCTGATGCTACAACTCAAACATCTAGAAAAGGAAGAGCAAGCGAACCCCAAAGCCAAAAGAAGGGAGGAAATTATAAAGATCAGAACACAAATTAATGCAATAGAGTTTAAGAAAATAGTACAAAAGAACAATGAATCAAAGAGTTGGTTCTTTGAAACAATAAATAAAATTGATAAGCCCCTGGCCAACATTATTTAAAAAAGGAAAGAGAAAACTCAAATTCATGCAATAAGGAATGAAAAAGGTGAAATTACTACAGACTCAGTGGAAATACAGATCATCAACACCTATTTTGAAAACCTCTACTGAAGATAGATTACTAGATACATATGAATACCAAAGCTGGTTCAGGAAGAGGTTAAACTGCTGAATAACCCAATTGCTATTAATGAAATTGAAAATGTAGTTAAGTCCTTGACAACAAAGAAGAGTCCAGGCCCAGATGGATTCACTGCAGAATTGTATAAGAAAAACAAAGAAGACTTAATTCCAACACTCCTGAAACTCTTCAATGAAATTGAAAGAGAAACAATTCTTCCTAAGTCATTCCTAAAAGCAAATATCACTCTAGTACCAAAACCAGAGAAAGACTCAACTAAAAAAGAGAACTATAGGCCAATTTCCCCAATGAACATAGATGCAAAAGTTCTTAATAAAATATTGGCAAACAGGGTGCAGCAAATCATCAAGAAGATTATACACCATGACCAAGTAGGATTCATTCCAGGAATGCAGGGATGGTTAAATATATGCAAATCAATAAACATAATCTACCGTATCAATAGAGCCAAAGGAAGAACCACATGATCATCTCTATAGATGCAGCAAAAGCTTTTCATAAGGACCAACACTCATTCATGACAAGAACCTTACAGAGAATTGGAATAGAAGGTCTTTATCTCAACATATAAAGGCCATCTATGACAAACCAACAGCCAGCATCATATTAAATGGTCAAAAAATGAAAGCCTTTACCCTAAAATCAGGCACAAGACGAGGATGTCCATTATCACCACTCCTATTCAACATAGTACTGGAAACACTAGCCAGAGCAATAAGACAGGAAACAAAAATAAAAGGAGTAAAGATAGGAAAAGAGGAAGTTAAATTATCATTATTTGCAGATGACCTGATACTTTACATAGAAGACCCCCAGAACACTATTGAAAGACTCCTAGGTATAATAAATAAATTCAGCAAGGTAGCTGGATACAAAGTCAATACTCAAAAATCAATAACATTATATACAATAACAACAAAAGTACTGAGAGAGAAATAAGAGAAGCCACACCCTTTACACTAGCATCCAAAAAAATGAAATACTTAGGAATTAATCTCACAAGAGAAGTAAAAGTCCTATACAGTGAAAATTATAATACCCTGAAAAAGGAAATCGAAGAGAACCTCAGAAAATGGAAAGACATCCCCTGTTCATGGATATGAAGAACAAACATTGTAAAAATGGCCATCCTCCCAAAATTACTATACAGATTCATTGCAATCTCAATCAAAATACCACTAACATACCTCATGGACCTAGAGAAATCACTCCTAAAATTCATCTGGAACCAGAAGAGACCTAGAATAGCAAAGGCAATTCTAAGCAACAAAGACAAGGCAGGAGGCATCACAATCCCTGACTTGAAATTATACTACAAAGCTACAGTAATAAAATCAACATGGTACTGGAATAAAAGCAGACCTGAAGATCAGTGGAATAGATTGGAAGATACAACCACAACCACAAACTCACTCAACCACCTCATCTTTGATAAAGGTGTCAAACATATTCACTGGAAGAATGACAGTCTTTAACAAATGGTGCTGGAAAAATTGGCTATCCATATGCAGAAGACTAAAACCAGACACATGTCTATCACCATACACTAAACTAAAATCTAAATGGATCAAAGATATAAATATTAAAACAGAAACACTAAAACTGCTGGAAGACAAGATAGGTAAAATTCTCAATGATATAGGGGTAGGAAGAGAATTCATGAACAAGAACCAAACTACACGGAAATACTTCCCAGAATCAATAACTGGGACACAAGTTTTTTTGTACCAGGGATTGAACTCATGACCTCGTGCTTGCCAGGCAGGCACTTAAGCCACTGAGCTAAATCCCTGACTGGGACCACATCTTATTAAAGAATTTCTACATGTCGAAAGAGGTTTCCAGAAGAGTGAAAAGAAAACCCACAAATTGGGAAGAAATCTTCATGGGTAGTTCCTCTGACAAAGGACTTCTGTCTAGAACTTATAAAGAATTTAAGAAAATCAGAATCCAAAAATTCAAAGACCCAATCCAAAAATGGGGATCTGAAATGAATACACAGTTCTCAGATGAAGAAATATGAATGGCAGATAAATACATGAAAAAATGTTCATCATTATTAGTCATGAGAGAAATGCAAATTAAAGCCTAAAATCACACTGAGATTCCTTCTCACTCCAGAAAGAATGGCCAGGATCAAAAATACTACCAACAACAAGTGTTGGAGAGGATGTGGGGAAAAAGGAACTCTTCTGCACTGTTGGTGGGAGTGTAGACTGGTGCAACCACTGTGGAGGTCAGCCTGGAGATTCCTCAAAAAGCTGGGTTTGGAAGTCCCATTTGATCCAGCTATTCCGCTTCTAGGCATATTCCCAGAAGAACTGAAAACATCATACCACAGTGATATATGTGCACCCTTGTTTATAGCAGCACAATATGTAATAGCCAGATCCTGGAAACAACCTAAGTTCCCATCAACTGAGGAATGGATAAAAAAGTTGTGGCATTTTTATACAATGGAGTACTACTCAGATATAAAGAATGATCACATTGAGATATTTATAAATAAATGGACACGACTTGAGACCATTCTCAAAAGCAAAATAAACCAAACTCACATGTTTAAATACCATATAGTCTCCCTAGTATGAGAGTTGATAAGAGTATATAATATTTTATTGCAAGCAAGAGTCCCCATCTCATAGCTTTGAAGCCTTTCAATGTTTTCATTCATCAGTTGGAATGGTTTTATTCTATTTTGTTTGACTATACCATGCATGATGGTAGGAACAGCTGTTTTGAAGAAAACAAAACATTATGACAGCTATTGCTGATTTAATATCATCCTTGTTAGAAGTCCTACCATGCTTCTATTCTTCTACTACCATTGGTTGTATTATCACATTGTGTCTTATTGGATTTGAATATGTGTAATAGTTTAAACCAATTTTTTTTATCTAAAATGAGACAGTATAGTTCCCATTGATCATTTTCTGTTATTCTGATCTGAAAGCCCTGTAATTATTTCACTCTTTGAATTGTTTTATACTATTTTGTTATATTTGATATTACCATATTTGAAACTATGCTCAACTATAGCAGAGAAAGAGATATTGTGATAGCTACTGTTAATGTCCAGTTGTCTTCATGTAAAGTACTTTGTTGCCTATGTTGTCCTGTACTGATCTGCTCTGTTCTGCCCTCTTTTGTTTTATTCTCTTTAAAATAAATTTTTTAAAAAAAAGAAGTAGTTCTATTCATGGAACATATTTTGAGTAACAACTATCGGGGTATACATGTGCAGTCTGGTTCTCTTCTATTATTATATTTTAAGTTAAAATTTTTGTGCTTTTTGGCAGGTGATTTTTGAAAAAGTATTACATTTTGGCATCTATTAGAATTATATATATATATATACACATATATGTATATATATACATATTATATACATATATATACTACATATATATTTTCCATATATATATATTACATATATATTTTATATATAGGGTAAGACCTCATAAGAGCAAACTAATAATCTAACTGACAGAAAATAACTCTCAATATTAACTTTGTGCCTCTTGACTAAGATCTTGAAAATGAGAACATGAAGTAGTTTAATTATGATACTGCAAAGCAATTAATAAGCAGAGGCACAGAGATGTCTGTTGAGAGATTTTGGGAAAGGAAAATCCACTACATTTGCATATAATCCATGAAGGAGGTGAGAGAAAAACTTAACGTTAAAAAATCAATAATAACATCTCAAACTGGAAAGGGTGAAAAACATTGGGCCTAGACGTAATGATTGTTTTCCCAATTCACCCAACATCTCAACATCCCAGGAAACTCTTGTGTTTTCTGATGTATGTCCCATGATCTATGGCTTATACAATAGGACAAGTGTACATCTACTGAATTGTGCATACTGAATGAACGAGAAGAGATAACACAGCTAGAATTGTTAATTAGACAAAGGTGTCAATTTGGAAACATTATGAAATGTTAATTATGCAATGAAATCAGAATAACATTTTGGGATAATGCCTGTATCTTTGTTGGTATATATATATATATATATATATATATATATATATATATATATCCATCTATTTGTATGCATTGTTTGAAAGAAAAGATGAAAAAGTGGGAGTCCAGAATATTTAGAAGACCTATGAGATTTCAAGTGAATATTTAGAAGACCTATGAGATTTCAAGTGAAAAGTTTGATATAAAATTAACTTTAGGGACATCTAATCTACTGAAGGAAAATATAAGTTAAAATATTTTATAATAAGAATATATAAGGCAAAGCTATATATTAATTTTTCCACACTGAATGGGTGCCTCATATGAGCTCACATTAAAATAAAAAGAAGTTCATTTAAAGCAAAATTCAAGTTAACTAGTTTTCATTAGAAATAAAGATGTTGATGTTGTACAATATATTCCGCTTGGAGAATTCTCCCTACATACAGCGTTTAAGTTTAAAATAATTTGCTTACAATGTCCATTGAAAATAACTTTTTTAAAAAATTATTTTTAAAGGGAGTAAAATTAAACACAACAAAACAAAACAGAATTGGACATAAGAAAGCATAAATTTGAAAGCTAGACAACCAGAGATCTTCACTATCTGTCATATTGTCTCTTGTTTTCTTCCAAATGATTGTCGTTATCTTCGCATGTGGAGAGCTCATACTAAACAACATAGCCAATCTTTTCACAAGATGTGTAGTTCACTGGCTCCCACTTGCTAGGCAGGGGGGAGGGGGAGGGGGACACGGGATGGGGGACAGGATGACATGAGATGTCTGATTCTCAGCCCACATGCAGCAGGATCACAGTCACCCCCCAGATACCGGAAGAGTTCCTTGTTTTCCCAGCACCCCGAGTCAACCGCAAGGTGCAGGTCCCAAGGCACCAGGGTCTCTCCCCTGCAGGCCCCCTAAAGTCCACCATACTCACCTGCTATTTCTTTCTGATGAATTGACCATTCCATTTCCAAAGTTCTGAAATGGCCAACAGACCACAGAAAGAATTCTCTTTAAGCTCCTGTTTGAAGCCAGCAGCTACCGCGATCTGCTGGCCTTGCTTCAGGGCCACATTGAAAATAATTTTGAGTCAAATAGTCATGAACTTTTAGATGAGTTAAAACTGATTCTTGGCTTCTGAGAAACTGGGTAATTCATTCAAAATGATTGCATTGATTTTCTTTTTCATCAACAGCTGATTCACGATGAGGTCACAACCTGAGGTTGCTTCTATGCATATTATTGCCTTTAAATAAGAGGCACACAGCCCTGATAAACTGATTCATTTTATCTTGCAGTAAGATGAAACACAAATTGTACCTCGCTGTATATTTGTGTGCTGATAGTGTACCATGATGATTGTTCTGGAATGTCAGCTTGATTGGCTGAGAGACCCTTCGGAGATTAGTAAATCTCCTTCCTGATGTGTCTGGATCTTTGGTCATGCGGTCTTGATAGTGGAGACTGCATCTAGCTACCAGCTTCCTTCCTTCTCTCTGCTTCATTTGTTGTGTGTTCTGTTTCCTGACTACCACAAAGACACACAGATTTCTTTTGATATGAGATTTGCTGTTCTCTTCTGGTACCATGTTTCTGCCTCACCCAAGGGTAAAACAACAGACTGAGACTTCTGAAACGGTGAGAAAATGTAAACTTTTTCTTCTTTAAATTGCTTATATCAGGGTTTTTTATTTAATTTATTTTATTTTTTTCTGGCAATGGATAGTAGACTAAATCACTCTTTCTATCCATTATTTTAGACAAATCCCCCATCATATATGATGAGGCAAAGAGAATGGGAATAACACAAGAAACCCACTATGTAACTCACTATTTTGGAACATAGAGATGATTGCTTGAAGAAAGCCATGGGAAGGTAGTGAAATGATAATGCAGGTCTTCTACCATATATTTTGGGTGGGAATTTAAAAGTGTTAAAAATGGCCTTTTATGATAAGTTCTAACAATTATTAGGTGATTGAAATTTATTTTGATTTTGACTCTAAAATTACCACTAAATTTCAGATTGCTCATAGTAAAAATTCCATGTCCATATTTTTTTTAGTTTAACTAAGTATTTTATTTTTCTACATTTTTTGTACAAATGGCACAAATCTACTTCTTGGTGAAGTCTAAAGAGCTTTTGAAGATTATAAAAATTACTGGTGTATTATATTAAACAAAGAATATTGTGTGGCTTATTTACTTTTTAAAAAATTTGCAAATTTGTCTTTGCAAGTGAGCCAGAGATAAGTTTGTTGAACTCTTGATTTGATCTAAGGGTTAAGCAGTTTCAACAATTTCAGGAGAAAAACTAGAATAAGAGGGCTACTGCAGTGTATTGTTCAAAGATCACTGTTCGTATGCTGTATAAATGCTTATCTAAAACTTTCACATTAGGCTTTTGATTTAAGAGAATCAAACTTCAGAGTGAAAAAGAAAATCATAATCTTCTGATATATTTCACAGCTTTGCAAACACTTTAGGAAACTTAAGCAAGTTATTACTGTTCTGATGTTGATATGCCCGAACATACTTACTTAATAGATGTTTCATACACGTTCATGATGTACTAAGGATGCAGAGAAGAGAACAACCACAATAACAAAAAGACAACGTGGATTCTCTCTATTCATGATCTACATTTTAATGAAAGTAGGTAACTCATCAATTACAGTTTGAAAAATCAGTCATCATAGAAAGCATCTCAAAGTATTTTGAAACTTCTGGAAGGAAGGAAAGTATGGTGAGTAACAGTGCTCTGTGTTGTAGAATTTCACTCACGCTTAAGTACTATTACACTAAAATGTTTATCTTCTCCCATTAGTTTTGCACTTTGGAAATTCCTATAGTACCTTACTTCTGTCTGAAAGATTTCTTACAATTTCTGTTGACGTAACTTGCTAATTTTTGTCCTTGACAGTATTTTTTCACAATTTCTCTTTGCTCACTACAAGGTAGTGTTTTTACATTTCCTTCTTTCACCATTTTTTCTTTTCGTGTTTGTTTTGCTTTTGGTTTTTTAAATTTCTTATTATAATTCATCACTGATTTCTTTCCAGTCTACCTCCTTCCCCACTGGTACTGGAGTTTTCTCTGGTTAAAATGAGGGAGAAACAGATTAAAATTCCCAGGCTCTGCTCTGCAGCTGTCACAGAAACAGATTGTTTTACTTATATGCTGTGTCTAGACTTTTTAATTTATTCTCCTCTAATTTTCTTTTTGGAGTAAATCTGACTGGATAGGAAGAAGATGCTTCTGTTGCCTGAGAGATTACTTTAGATAAAGTTATTGTGAACAAGGAGGAGAGATTTTACACCTCTGGGTATATTCTTCATCTACTTTCATTTTCTGAGATTTTCCCAATTCTAGGTCATCTGTCATGCAGTTTCTTTCTCATGGCTGCTTTTCATTTCCTCTAATTTGGCTTTTGGACAAGATAAGTCACTTTGGAAATATTATATCTGTTCAGATTTGACCTTTAAACTTTTATTTTCTTAGTTTGTTTCTTAATTTTCATGTGCTTTCTTTTCTTATGATTATGAATTAGGTTTTAATTTTACATTGTAGTTTTCTTCAGAAGAAATTAATTTAGATAAGAGGATTATAATAATGCCCTATGATTCAACTTCTCCAGAATTTGGAAATCTGTCTGGGCTAAAGACTTACTAACCAAAGCAAAACAAAACAAAACAAAACTGACGACAACAACAAGTGTGAATCTGGACACATACATGCAGTTATATCCATTAGAGAACTTCCTTTTCCTCTTTTTTTTACAGTAGTAATTACACATTTAGGGTTTTATTACTCCTACAGTTCTTATTACTTTTTAACCTAGAGACACAATGTGATATTTATAGTATGATTCTTATTCATTTCACTAATGAAGATAGTCTCAAGTTGTCTCCATTTCCCTATGAAGGCCTCAACTTCATAGCTGAGTAATATCCCATTGTCTAAAAATCTTTTTCATCCACTCTGTGGTTGATGGGCATTTTGATTGTTTCCAATATTTCGCTATTACAAATTGTGCTGCTATGAACATGGGTGCACATATATCACTGTGATATGACTTCTTCAGTTTTTCTGGGAAAATACCCAGGAGGGGAATAGCTGGACTGAATGGAACTTCCAGTCCTAGTCTTTCGAGAATTCTCCATACTGATTTCCATAGTTGTTGCACCAGTCTACACTCCCAGCAACAGTGGAGCAGTTTTCCTTTTTCCCCGCAGCCTTGCCAACATTTGTTATCAGTTAATTTCTTGATGGCAGCCATTCTTTCTGGACTGAGAAAAAATCTC
>PVJX010007025.1:6040-73696 GCA_004027295.1 Dolichotis patagonum | reverse complement strand
CACCTCGCCCTCCTCTTCCTGCCTCAGTCTCCGGCACTTTCTCCCCCTCTTCCTTGTTTTATTTGTTCTGTTTTGGTGACACCAGCACTTATCAGCTCTCATGCACAGATTCCTTATCAATTAAATTTGTTGTCTATCTCTTCCTCTGCTAGAATATACACGTCTCCTCCTTTTCTTCCTCCTTCTCCTTCTTTTTCTTCTCCTCCTCCTCCTCCTCCTTCTTCTTCTTGTCTTTTTGAGACAGAGTTTCACTATACAGATCTGGCTGGCCTTGAACTCACTGTGTAGCCTGGGTTGGCCTCAAACTCGCAGCAATCCTCCTGCCTCAGCCTCCCAGTGCTGTTATTACAGGCATGCACCACCATACCCTGCTAGAATATACACTTCTTAAAGGCAAGGATCTTTGTTTTGTTCCCTGAAGCGTTCAAAGCCTGAACACACTACAGACATTCAATATAAAGTCACCGATGAATGAATGAATGAACAAAGAAGCAAATATATGACGTGTACCATACTGTTTCCAGCAAAGCTACCTAAAAGAATCTTCCTGAAATGGGACCTATTGTCCTACCAGATTGCTAACTTCTCTAGGCTCTTCAGCGACAAGGTTTTTCCTTTTCCTGTTTTATCAGTGCTGTGACCTACACCTTTTGAGTTTTAGATATCTATGCTTGTGGTCAGAGGCCATGGGTCTCACAGATAGACACGCCTATCTCTTAGAACGTATCTTGTACAAAATGGTGTTAGGATCGAACCTGCTCTAGTTCCAAGCTATTTTTATAAGCGGTTCCTTTAATCACCCTGTGCAGATAAAGATCCTTTACTTTACTCCGTAAGGCGCTGTGGTTTTTAAAGAAATAATTATCTTTGACATTTGGCATTTTTAATCAATAAATAATAGAAACACTGTAGTATCCCAGGTTTTAGTTTATAGGATAACCATCGGTATAACTCTAGTTTTCATCTCTTGTGGGCTTATGCCCTCAAGACAGGCAATATGTCAAACATTTGATCTTAGTTCCCACTGTAATATCACAGGGAGAAATTTTACACATGGAGAATTCAGAGTCCAAAGAAAGAGCTTCAATAGTGACACAGGGTCCCACAGTCACTGAGCAGCAGTGAGGCACCTAATCTATACGTATGTGAAGCCTGTTGAAGTGGAAGTCTGGGGAGTTGGAGTGTAATAGAATTCTCGAAGGAATATTCTGACACAAATCCAGACTTGGGCCCGATGTTAAAGTGCACCATGCCCCAATCCCCCTTCTACTATCTAAGAGACCAAGTTGGTCACAAATGATCCTGTCCCAAGGCCACGTGGAGGTTTCATATCTTCTCCCTGAACTTAAAAATGTGTATTTTAAAGAACAATTTGGTTTTTTCTTTAAAAAAACAAAACAAAACAAAACTCAAGGTTTTACATGCTCATTTCCCGTTGTATTGCTCCCTTCCTGTCACTGCTTTTCGAGCTGGAACAAGGAGTCCTTGGTGGGGAGAGGAAGGGCACAGCCATCAATCTCCACGGACAGTGCTGAGCGGGCTCTGCTGTCCAGCGGCTTCCGAGATGGTGATGAGGAAACACTGAGGCAGCTGGATGCACTGGCCGTCAGTTCGACTTAAGCTTTGCTTGTGCGTTCACACTCACATGTTGCAAGGAATGTCACACGGATTAGGCAGATCTTTAAAAATTCTTGTTCTTTTTTCAAATAAACAATGCCTATATATATTATATTTCTTTTTTCTTCTTTCTTTCTTTCTTTCTTTCTTTCTTTCTTTCTTTCTTTCTTTCTTTCTTTCTTTCCAGTAGGACTGAACAAAAGGTTTTCACACTGAGCTACACCCCCAGCCTGTTTTATTTGTTGTTCTGACTCAGGGTCTTGCCAAGTGGCTAAGTTGCTCAGACTGGGCTTGAACTTGTGCCCCTCCTGCCTCACAGCCTTGCACAGCTTACTCAGATATTTAGTCTTAAGATGATCTTCAAGGTCTCTCCCTAGTCACCATCCCTTTTTCTTTTACTAGTTATCTTGTGTTCCAATTAGTTACTACAAGAAATGACTTTGCTTCACAGGGGTGAGAAAGAAGATGACCCTTATGAATGCGGTACTGTTTTCATCTAGCAAGTTGGAAACGTTTGCTCCTCATCAATGAAGAAGCTGAGCGATGTTCAAAGTGCATTGTTTGAGAATTCCTTGCCCTCTTGCTCTTGGGCCAGCAAAATTAAAGCTGGAAAGACTGCTGTCTTTTGCATAAAGCATTGTTATTCTCCGCCCTTAGGTGCCACGCGTTCACTCACCTTTGCAAGCGTCTGGGGCGGAGAAGGGTCTGCGGAGGTCCCGGTAGAAGCCTGGCTTGCAGCGCTGGCAGTGCTGCCCCTCTGTGTTGTGCTGACAGTTGTTGCAGACCCCGCCGCTGCGATTCCCTGACGCTGCCCACACATTGATGTCGAAGTGACAGGTGTCCGAGTGCCCGTTGCACTTGCAGGCTGGAAGAGAGATGCACAGGAGGAACATGCATAATTAAAAACAAATGCCTGCAATGCCAGCACTTGGGAGGCTGAGGCAGGAGGGTCACCACAAGGCCAACCTGGGCTAATAGCGAGTTCAAGAACATCCTGAACTGCATAGTGAGACTCTGTCTCCAAAAAACTTACATATATGGCAACAAGTTCTCTAAAATTCTAATAGTTAAAATAAGATACAATGATGGTCAATTACTTTATTTATAGTTTTTGGAGCAGTTTATGATTAAAAAAAAACTATATAAAAGGTTTGTTCTTAGGGTTCTAGCTTTTCCATGCACATTTCCCGTTTTCTTCTTGTCTTCGATAGGTCATTACATTTTTAAAAGCTTATCTTTCCTTCTCTTTTCTTTAGAGATTGTGAATCTAAAAGAGTAAGTGTTAGGATAGGCATGAAAGTCAACAAAATGTAGATCTGTCTAGTTAGGCACAGGTATTACAGTTAGTTTATCAACTGGGATTGGCATTTATTTTGGGAAGATATTTAAGCATCCCTTAGTTTATTTTCTCTCTTGATCATTTCTGTTCCTGCTACTTCTCAAGGGGCATCCCCTTGAGTCTCCTGCTAAGAAAAGCCACAGTTTCCAGATACTATTTGAAAATGTGAGGCTGAATCCATGCTCACTCGTGAGCTTGGAAAGAAACTTTTGTGAACAGGGTAGAGTGACTTGGCTTGAAGATTGATTTATTGTTCATGAATACTGTCCTCAGCTGCTGTCCTTTTTGGGACTATAAGGTAGTCTGCTCTAGAAGCCTCAGTATTCTCAGAGAAGAGGTGTGTGTTCCAGGTAATAATTTCTTAATGACATTTCTAAGATCGTCAACTAGTAGCATCAAAGGATGCATCTCTGGGCTCTATGTGTGCTTAGATATGCAGTGGGTTTTGGTAAGAAGGACCCAGAATGGCACTCAGGGAGTTTAGGAGAAATTCTTAATTCTTTTGATGAATGATTTAAAAAAAGAACCTAGAATCTTCTGGCAAAGTCAATGATATTTGAAAATATTTGTGCTTTTGTTTTTCATTGTTTCCTTGATGTGTTATGATATTTTGACCTGATTCGTATCTCTAAAAAGCATCGTATGAGATAATTAAGATTTATGCTTACAGGAAATCCTTTACATTTCCTAGAAACAAAGTGAATCAATGATTCCTTATGGATAGGAAGCGACTTCTCACAACATTACTCACCATGCTTGCCTTTAAATCTTTGAAAAATAGAGGTCTTTGAGTATCAACATTTCAACAGGCAGGCACAAGTCTCTGAACACAAAATTACACAGATCAAATTGGTTCATGCTCCCATATTTTCCCTCTCCTACCTAATCTTGCATCTCACACCCAAAGTTAGTCCTAGTAAAGCAATCTTATTTTCAACTTACTGGTTTAATTTCGAATCTGAACTGCATTTCAAGCATCATAAGTGAAAAGCAAGCATGATGATGCAAGGGAAACAAGCATCTAATTTGGAGTCAGAGGCCTTGGGATCAAGTCCTGAGTCTTTACTAACTCTGGCAAGACACTTAACCTTAGTGAGCCTCAGTTTTCTGGTCTCTAAAATGGGATTAATGCCACCTGCTTTATTGGGTTGTTTTGAGAGCTGAACTCAAAATAGCTATTTTCATGATAGCTCCAGAACGGTGTGCTGTAATCCCTCATCGCTCTGTGTCTACCCCTGCTTGCAGTATGCCAGATTCCCAGGCTGGGCGCCTAGAGCCGGCCAAGCGTCCAGCAAACAGGCAACACAGTCCTGGCAACTCTGTCCTATGACGGGCAACCTCGCTAACAGCAACTGTTTCCAGTGGTTGAAGAAACACTGGGCAACGTGTAGTTTTACGTGCCTGTCACCCACCACTTTATTTGCGTTTCTAGAGTCAACAAGGAAGGAGTCCACAGATGGGTTTACTCTACAGAGGAGGCTTCGGGGCGTTGTGGACTTGCTACTCACTTCTGCATTCCTTAGGCGTCCCGGTTCTGCCGTCGGCCGCCTCCCAGGGCCGGTCATTGTACAGCGGGGCGCAGCGCTGGCAGTGGCTGCCCGCCGTGTTGTGTTTGCACATGCACTTCCCGTGGACCTGCAAGCGACAGAGCCGTGAGCAAACGTGATGCCAGGGCCAGCCTAGCCGCAGGCCTGCGTCCCTCTCCTGAAGACGGCCCAACAGGAACAGAGATCCCTTTTTTAGCCTTGCGATTAATTCAAGACACTAATAGTTTTCTTGGTGTGTAGAGCGCATGACCCTGATGAGTCTTTCTCAGGTTCGGGCTAAGCATTTCAGTGGAATTTTAATGCTTTTAAGCTTTTTATTCTTCATCCAAAAAACAATACCTTTTCACTATAGGGAACTGAGAAGTTCCCTATAATACCAAAAAGCAGTATCTAGGGTTTACACTCGGAGTATACATTGCTAAGATTTTAAAAATGCAATTATAATTCAGACTTTTTTCTTGCCAAATATATTGAGACTCTCTTTTCATTTCATTAAATATTCTTGTATAACACATTGAAGGCTCTCTTGTACGATGTGCTATTCATTTCATCAGTCACTTGTTAGGTAGGCTTGTAAATATCTTTATATACTATGTGCAGTGTTATGATGAATATTCTTATAGCCATGTATGTTATTTCCTTGGTCTTTGTTCTCTAAAGGTAAAATTGAAGACCCAAAATACATACATTGTTAAGGCTTTGAATGCACTTTGTCATGATAACTGGACATTTTCCTTTGACTCCACAATTGAGTACCTGAGGGCTTATTTCACAGAGAGGAATATATTAGCCGAACTATCAGGGATCTGAGTATTAAATGTTTTGTATTATTTCATTTCTAATTTATAAATGGTTTGGATCATGCGATTTCCTAGTAACTACGCATTACCATAGATCCAGTACCAAGATGCATTTATTGACATTGACATCGTGACAATAAATATGAAAGCTTTGCAAAGCAAGTCGGAATAGGACTCATAATTGTGGAGTCAGGAGTACTTTTTTCCCCTTGGCAATGTCAAAGGCAACTCAGCATAAAGCTAACAAATTACATCAACCAGTCAACAGATACTTAATATCTATGAGGCACAGGCACTGGGACAGACCATGTTTAGTATACAAAGCATTACATGCGTTTAAGGAGGGCGCAGTGCAGTTAGAGAAAAGAGATGCAGAAAAAAATAACAGACAAGATCAATAAATACCTAAAAAACCAAAACAATGCTGGTCTTCACAAGAGGCAGAGACCCCTGTGCTTGGCAGGAGTCGGGACAGAAGACAGGGTCGGGATGGGAGCCTGCCCTTGACTGGTGAGCAGCATTTGTGGAAGGGAAGAAGCTTTCCAGAAGGAGGAAGCCAAGGGACCCAGGTAGAAGGAGGCTCTGTGAGCAAAGGTTATTTCAGTGCATCTAAAATACTTTGTAACAAAAAAAGAGCTGCTAAAAATGACATGGACTTAGAGTGGCCACGTCAAATCGAGTCCCTCAGGGACCAGAGAAGATATGGATTTTTTTTTTTTGGTTCTAGGGATTGAACTCATGACCTTGCGCTTGCCAGGCAGGCGCTTATGCCACTGGGCTAAATCCCCAGCCCTGGATCTTTTTTTTTTTTTTTTTTTTAAAGGGATGGAGTTGGATCATTGGAATAAGTCGATGCTGCAAAAATCTTTGTTAAACTTCTTTACGGAAATTCAACTAATATTACAGGTTCAATGTATTAGTTTCTGGAGTGCCCAAGCATTTGCTGAGTTATAATAATCTTCCTTCTTGGGTTCCTCTCTGTGACTCTCTCTGATGTAAACTGTTTGTATGTGGAAGTTCCATAGAGTTATGGAGCTGAACTGCCTACCTCCATTCATACATCTAGGCAGGGTCTAAAGATAAATCTGCACTTGAGCTCAGAGAAGTGTAGAAATTCACGTTCTTCTTATCTACAAGGGTGAGGTGTTTTCAGCCTAGCTCCTATGTATTTGATTTTTCCTGTGCATCTTTTCCAGTAAACTGTATCAAGTAGAAATACTTCAGTCCTACTGCTTTTATTAAATCTTTTTCTATTCAGCATTTTCTCTCATTAAAAAAAAATAGAAATCCATACCAAATAATTCCTACATGGTAAACTTCTTTAAAACTCTCAGTAAAAACTGATGATTTATTGCTTTAGTTGTGGTACTAAGGGCTGATTTCAAATAAAATGAAGGCTTTAGAAAAACTGATTGTAGGAAAAAGGCCCCAAGGCTGAAGAGTGAAGTTAAATAAAGGTAAACGTAGCCGATAGAAGAAGTAAAATGGAGAGGAGAAGGAATCGCAATTTTGTAAATGTCTAAATCCCACACAACAAAACAAAAAACAAGCAAAATGTTAGATAATTGTACTACTAAACTCTGTTAGTTCATCAGAAAGAAACGTTTGTGCTTTCACTGTTTGATCATTTTTTCATGCCTATGTCTTGTAATCTGAGCAACTACTTTGAAGATAACAATACACAATATAGTAACCATTGTTAATTGTTTTGAAATTCCATATCGTCATTTTTGTTCTTTATTGTTTTAACATTTAAAAAAACCAAAAAAAAGTACATACAAAATATGTGCAAGTAGTTTGATAGAATGCGGGCCAGAGTTTCTAGAATACTAACCCTTCTCTACCACTTTTGCTCAAGGAATTCTATGGGGGACTGTCCAAGGAAGGCATCAGAAAAAATGTTAAGGAGGTGTTATGGCTTAAAAACTGGTGGTCAACTTAACACCAGCTGAATTATATGCTGAATTATATCAGCATGGTGCTGAGCGTAGATGTTTCACCTGAGGAAAGTTGCCAGCATAAATAGAGATGTGGAGAAGACAAGTGAGGTGTTGTGGGTTTCTCTAAGTGTTGCTGTTTGAGCCGTTGGTTCTCCTGGAGGAGCTCGTCATGACTAGCTTCCCCGGTGTGAGTTCAACCGTTGTCATCAGAGGAGCTTGGGACCTTGTAGGTGAGAATGGCTGTGGTTCACTCTTGGGGAGCTCTGGTCCTTACACTGAGCATCGCTTCCTGGCTCTGGAGGGGAAGATGTGTGCCACGTAATCTCCAGGATAAACTCGTCATGCTGGCTTTCTGGCATGTATTCAACTGTTCTTATCGTTGGAAGCACTTGGGACCTCCATGTCGCTGAGGATGGCTGTGGTGCTTTTCAGGGCAGCCCTGGTCTTTATTTATAAGTGTGACTTCTCAGCTCCAGGGTAGAACCCTCAACCTACCAGCACAGCTCCTTCACTCTGCTGGCATAGACTTTCTAGCTTCCACCGCTGACCTTTGGGCCTTCCCATCACAGATCGGTAAAAGAGACTGGCGTGAGTCCTTCTTGTGGGCTCTAGACCTCCAATTGCTCTTGTGGGAGGCATTGTCATGAGTTCTGGGTTTTTATCTGGACTCATGCAGGACATTGCTGTGGGATCCAGGTCCTTGGCTGAATATTGTGAGTCTTTAGTGTTGTGGACAGATTTCCTGCACTTTCTTGTGTTCACCCTGGGTGCTGAGTCCTGATTCTAATCGTTCTCCATACAACCCCTGACCACAACAGGAGGAAAAGTAAACAAACTCGGTGAGTCGCTGAGGCTGAACCTCGAAGTGTCTACAAGATTTTCTCCAGGGAGTGAAGACGAAGAGATAAGGGCCGCAAAGGCATATTCCAGGAAACCTGGGGGGAATATTCAGTCCAGGTCATGAACATACTAAACATTGAAGGGGCTGATATTTATCCTGCACATAATGCAGATCCACTGAGATTTTTGAGTACGGAAGCAGTTGAAAGGTATACTCAGTACATTTTTTTTGATCTTTGATTTAAAGAAAAATCCTTTCTGCTTCCCTCCTTTCTTGCCTATTATATTTTTTCCTCTCCTTCCCCTTTCTTTGCTTCTTTTCCACCTCCCACTCTACTCCCCGGTTCACATCTTCCAATAGCCAGTGCACCCATTTGTTTTCTGACAACATTCAGAATTTTGAAAGGTTGTTAATGATTATGTATTGCTCTTTGGCATCCTTCTTCTCTTTAGCAAACATTTATTGATGTTGGAAAGTATAACTAGTTTTGTCTAGTGGAACTGAAGCATCACCATAGGTTCAACTGATCAAGCTCGTTTCATGGCTGACATCAAATAATTTCACCCAACTCATAGATTCATTCTGTCTCACAAGCCCCATGTCTTGGCAGGTCACAGACATGTGGGGAAACCTCTTCAAACATTCAGTGTATCACAGCATCATGCCGGAGAGGTCAGTTCCTTCTGGAATAAGGACTTCGGAGTTTCCCTGGTTCCCCTTGCCAAGGACTGGGATGAACCCCCTAGGGTCTGAGAGATGCTAGCCCAGCAGATTTTTCTGCACACAGGAAAACTCAGGGCGCTGTCATTTTGAGAATTACCTGAAATAGTATAAATCATTACCTAGGCAGTTTGAAACGAGAAATCCTTCCTCAGCGATACAGCTGTTGCTGTTCAAGCTTGAAAGATCACCCACTATTTGCTGCTCGTGAAAAATGTGCAAGTGAAACTAGGTCTTGATTGTAAAAAAAAAAAAACAACAGAAAAAGAAAACTTTAATAACAAGTTAAACATAGCTCTTGCTAGGTACACAAGCGTGAACTAGGTAAAGAGCAGGAAAATGGGATTATGCTTCTTTTGTCACAAATCTTATATATGAAAGTCAAATAGATATGAAAGAGAATATAATTTCTTGATATTTGAAGCTATAGACATAGGAATTTAAGTGGGGAAAAAATTAAGAAAGTATTATCTTTCAGATTCGTTGTTGGAAGGTACATGGCTCTTGCCCAGAAAAGTTTTTATTTTTTAAAAAATTTTAAATTGTTGTGTCATGTAGTTGAAATCAGCCCTAGCAGGAGACCCTAGTAGAATCTGGTCACAAACTATGTCAGGCATATGGGATGGGCTGGCATTTATTAAAAGGATAAGATGGTATGAGACAAACCTTAGGGTCCTTTAGTCTTATGATTCTATGATTTAAAGGCCTACTTCTCTGTATCATAGAAATTGGTAGACTGTAGGCAATTATCCATAATCCTGTCTGAGCTACCAGAGAAGACTTACATAACAGACAGGCGGGTTGTCTTTCCACCTCGCCAATGCAGAAAATCAAGAGACAGCCTCAAGATTTCTTCTTGCCAGGAGGTGCACCTCTGTAATACTAGCACTTGGGAAGCTGAGGCAGGAGGATCAATGCAAGTTCAAGGTCAGCCTGGACTACATAGTGAGTTCAAGGCCAGCCTATATTACATAGCAAGACCCAAACAAACAAACAAACAAAAAAAGTCGTATTTCTTTTTTCTTATCCAGTGTGGCACAAATGGAATGATAAATAACCATGAACAGTCTCTGCAGATGGACTTTTGTCTATTCAGGTATTGGCTATAATTAACCTAGACTAAATTCTACTCTTTTCTCTGTCTGCATTCTTCCCTCTTTACTTCTTGTTTCCATCACTTGTGGTTAGCATAATCTTAGGCTAAATATTATTCTAGTTCCTCCTTCAAACAAAGATGTACTTTGTCATCGACTGATGACGCTCCCCACAGGCGGTCACGGTAATGGGATTCCAAAGCAAGACGTCAAGAGGGTTAATGCTTTGGAGGACTCATATGCACTCAATCCCCTTAGGAAGGTCTGATAAAATTTGCTTCACGGTTGCTTTCTGAGAACGCAGGGAACAACTATTTGACTCTCTTGTGGTTCAAGTCCTGTTGAAAATGATAATAAAAATTTGTGAAAGAATTGATTTGTTTTACAGCTTCGTGATCAGAAATTCTTGAATTTCACACATTGAGTAATTGCCTTGTGCTATTGTGCCACTGTTGTTAATACATATTATACATGAGATTTTATTTTCAGTACCCTGCACATTTGAATTCTAATGGAAAATGAACGGTTTCTCATACCACCACTGAAACTTGAAAAATGTTTGTGAAAGGGAGACACTAACAGTGCTTAGCCTGGGAGCCAGAGAAAAGTGCCCATTTAAAGATAGCAATGTATAGCCCTTTATTTAGCTGTGACAAATGATTTAGAAAGTGGGACCAAATGTAAAGGCAAAACTGATTAATTTCTAAAGAGACAATGTATCCCTTTTAAGAGCAAAGGATTAACTTTACAGGAATTAACTTCTTATGCATGAAATGAGATAAATTCTAATAGCAACCTTGCCTGTTAGAATCTGCTCTTCCTATGCAGGACAAAAACACTCACAACGACACTACAGCACAATCTCTGAATAGACAGCACTGTGAGGAAAACATGCCTTTTTGCTAACGAGTAAACTATGCATTTTCTCATTGAATGTTGCGTGTTTTAATTTAACAGAAGAGCTCAGAGTTGTGTGGTGAAGATCAAACCTAGTAACTGAATCTGAAAAGGGTGCTTGCAGTGCACCGGCAGAATGGGGTAAACGGGGTGAAGGATGAGGGTCCCAAATCCTTGCCCCATAATAAGGCAGCAAGAATGCAAGCACAACCGAACAGCTCTAGGGTTTATTCTTTAGCCTTTATTTGAATGCTGGCAAAAACAGCTCTCATCAGAAAGGATGGACAATAAAATAAAGATAAGAATAGGGCAAGGGCAAATACGATTAAGGAATGAAATCTGGCCAGTGGGGAAACTACTCCACCTAGCTAGCTGAGAGTCTGAAATTCCCCCTGTAGAGATTCGATCCTTCAGTTCCTCCGGTGTGGTGTCGCAGGCCCAGGAGCTGCGTACAGACAGGCACCTACCCTCCTGAGGGAGCCAACCCGGAATTACCAGCAAAACTCCATGTGAGCAGGTGGAATAACAATCCACTCTCAATCTTGCACCTGGACTCATGTTGCTGGGAGGAGAAAGGGACTCACTGGTGGCAGGAAAGGGTGTATTTTAAGGGGAGAGACAAGATCCAGAGACAAATTGGGCTTACTTAATATGCCAAGACACCGCCCTGGCTGACAGATCTGGGAAAAAGCAAATTTCACAGGAAAGCATTAAGCATTTGTGCTCTGTATGAGGATCAAATACTTATCTGTCTCTTTTCCCTTGATTGTAAACCCTCACAGGGAGGAAGCTGGATTTATTTTCTTTTAATCCCCTCAAACTGACATATAGTAGGCTTTCAATAAATATGTGGTTTGTTTTTCATTCAGCTGATAGATATTTAATGGGGTGTTGAGAATTTAAGTTACTGAGCTTGGTCTCATTCTAAAAACTGTCAGCTGGGCATGGTGGTGCATGTCTGTAATCCTAGCACTAGGGAAGCCGAGGCAGGAGGATCACTGTGAGTTCGAGGCCAGCCTGGGCTACAAAGTGAGTTCAAGGTCAGCCTGAAACTGCATATTGAGACCCTGTCTCTAAAAGACAAAAACAAAAAAACCAAAAACCAAACAAACAAAAAGCAAGCCCTCCCCCCAAACCTGTTGAGAAATATGAATGCTACTTATGCATTTAAAGTGGGAATGAGGTCTTTTCAATTGTTTATCACCTTCAGCTTTGTCCTGGTGCTTCCTGTATATATTGTATGCGCATCCCTGTCAGCCCCAAATCATGGCTCTGTCCTGGAAACATGATAACAGTAGTAGCAGTAACTAATCTTGTATAGCATTTATGATCTACCAGGCATGGTTCTGGGCATGGTATAAATGTTAGCTCATTTGATTTACACAAAAACTCACAAAGGTAGGTATAATTATTACTGCTCTTTTTCACAAATGAGTAAACCAGGACCCAAAATGTAGAAGCAGTTTGCCCGAAGAGTGGCGCAACTTGAACCCAGCAGTCTGATTCCAGGACCCTCAGGCAAACCGCTAAACCACCAGGCTTTTGTGAGGGCCTGGAGAGTAGATTTTGGGGACCCACTTTGACCAAGTCTCTTTGGGGCAATACTTATAGGAAAGTGGTGTACCCCAAATCAATTTGTTCTTTGAGAACTCTTCGGGACAAAGCCTGGTTTTCAGTTTTGAAGATAAAGACAGGAAGATTATCCCAAAGTTCCCACAAGTGGCGCGATTAAGTTCAGCTTACACAGGGTTACAGAACGCTTTTAGATAACCACTGGACCCATGCTAAACATCGCTAGCCGTGCAGTGAAAATTCTCTAGGGACCCTCGAGGTCACTGGATGCATGGGCAAATGCTTGTGAGAAATGTCATTGAGTAAATTGACAAACAAAGATGACAACAGGAAGGTAAATGAGCCCTAACTGAAGATTCGCTCCATGTGGATAAAACCCTATTTATGTTACTTACTATCCCTATGGGAGAGGATTTTTAGGGACTGGAATGTCACGCAGGTGATGAGTCCACTATCAGCTGTCCCTGAGGTTATGGCAGATACTGCGTGAGCTTCACACTGTCAGGACGGCCTCCGTAGGAGCAAAGGACAAAGACTCCTGGGCCTGTTACTCATCAAAATCACAACTAATGTTTTCTCTTAAGGCAGGCAGGAACTTAAAAGTGGTTTTTGATAAAAGCCGTTGCTCTTTATGTGGGCCTGCAAATGCCCATTAGGTAAGTAAAAGTAGAACAAAACTTGACCTTCATTTTGTGAAAGGCAAGGGCAAATGCTTCCCAGCTTTGCATTCAGGCATGTTAGCCATTTGGGGAATGTCTGTCTGCTCTCGCTGACTCTGCCCAGTCTATCTCACTGCCTTTGGAGACTAAGAACACCTATGTCCAGAAGTCTCCATTCCCTAAACCTGTGGTCACCCTGGATTCCAGCAGAGCCTCACACGACTGAGATTGTGATTCCCATACGGGTCTTTTCACAGGATCCAAAATGCCCCTCCAGTCACAAGGACTCAGTCTGAACCATGAAACCAGGACTGAGATAATGACCAAGCAGGCCCTAGCTGACCTGAGCTGGCCCTTGAAAGCCAGCCTTCCTGCTTTCGTGGCTGGGACAGACTGACCCCCGCATCACACCGTGCTTCCTCCTGATACACAAGCTGGAGTCTTTTCCTGTCTTCTTTCTTCCAATTACAGCTTTTTCTGTAAATTTGCACTTGAGTTTTAATTTCCATTTCTACTAAAGCAAGTGCTTATGCTAGCCAAGGACATCATTGCTGTGTAAACCTCGTGATTCCGGTAAATTTTTAGATTAAGAGGGCTGACTTACTTGTATTTTATTTTCATGTAGAAAATCCTGAATGCCCAGAGCTTTCATTTATTTGTTTCAGTGAAAGTTTATCTGTGTCTTTGTGCATGCTGTTTACTATAAGTAATCAGGAGTTGACGGGGTATTTAGAAGTGTGTACACACAAGTACACACACACACACACACACACACACACACACATTTCCAAATGCTACCACATGTGTGTATTTCAAAATGTGGGCACTGATTCCAAGATTGCTTAAAGTTATGATCCAGCCCAGCTTTGTTTTATAGGACAACAGCTAGCACCACGAACTAAATCAAGTTTTACGGTTTGTCTCTCAGCGTACAACATGTCCGCTTTGGTAAAGTTTGGATGATTAGCTAAAACAAAACAAAATGAAAGAAAAAGCAAAAATAGCTCCATGAACCCAACCTGGCATTCTTCCGAAAGGAAGGCAATGACTGCTCTACAGCAGAAACAAGCATAACACAGGCCTTGAAAATAGGTCGCAGAACATTTTGAGGGAAAATTTTTTTTTTTCAGTACTGAGGATCAAACCCAAGGCTTTGTGCATACCAAGCAAATAATCTGTCACCGAACTACATCCCCAATCCTCAGGATATTGTTCATAAAATAAGCTCATATATAAAAATCAGCTAAAAAAATTTAAAAAAACAAATTAAAGAAGGTTTTAAAGTATTCTCATTATTTTACAATGGACTTTTGTCTTAATAGTGTTTTTGTTTTTCCAAGTGAACAGTGGAGTTTAAACACTGGATTCTTTAGTAATTTTAAATAGGAACTTTTTTTACCCAGAGAAATTATTTCCTAGTGTGAAGAAAATCTCCCTTTCTTTGTGTGAGTCTAAGTACAGGAGCAATTTTTATTTATAAGGATGGACATAAGAGGCTCAAATATAGCATTTGTTTAAGAAGTCTTCCTACCAGTCTGACCTTTCTTTGCATATTTCTCCAAAAAATTGCATTTCTGCTACTGTAAAATAAATTGTGTGCAGGCAGCTCTGAAATTCCCCTTCATCACCATGAAGGATAATCAAAAATTCCACCTCACACATCCCCTTGGGCTATTTCTGCCTTTAATTATCATTGAACTGTTTTACAATACTGTACCATCTAGAGAATCCATAATAATATGAATAATTCTTGCCTATTGCACTAACCAATTGTCTAATAGAGACAATGAATCATTTTCCTTGCACGGACATATATACCTCAGCATTTATTTGCCTGGATAAAAGTGGTTCTTTGAATTTTCCTTTAAACCAGTTGCAATGTCTTACTGGTCCCTTGTTAATGAGTTCAACACATCTCTGATACATTTTCATTTTGTATCTGGGTGAGAGGCATGACTTTTTCTTTTAAAATAATTCATAATTACGCTCCACATAAAAAAATCAAGATTCTTTGCTTTGGACTGGGAATATAGCTCAGTGGCACAAGCACCTGCCTGGTAAGCATGAGGTTGTGAGTTCAATCCCCCCGGCTGTGACCCTACACCCCCCCAAAAAAAGATTATTTGCTTAAATATTTACTTCTAAAAATAATAAGTGAAGTTTAAACATTGGATTCTGTAGATAAACCTATAGATAAATAGGTTTTGAAGATCTTATATTTTCACAAAATTAATTCTATTAGGTTCTTCTTTTCTGTATCTTCAGTACTTTGAGGTCCTTCTAGGGACTGTAATAAATATTTCTGCACCAAAGATGCAAATAGCATTGATAAGAACTGTAATGCTAACCCCCCCAAATACCCCAAAACTGTAATGCTCAGAAGGCTTATGAAGACAACATTTCAAAATGATCATCCTATTACCAATTTAGAAGGTTTTTTTGCTATCATTACTGAATTTCCTAGGACTGTCTTTTTTTTCTTTGTTTCTCATGGGTTTTAAAAATTATTTCTGACTTCCTGGCTTTAACAAAATGATTCTGTCCAACAGATAATTTATTTGACTAGGTCCTACAAGTGAATTGAGCTAGCATGCACGAACAACTTGGTTTCAGATTTGCATCCCTAAATGTCAATACAGTAAAGCACTGTGATTTTTAAGACGTTTTCTTCAGTGTGTGTAAGATTTTACTGCTTTTGCTTTAGAGTATCAATGAACCCTTTTCTCCTCTATACCAGTCACAGTCTCTTCAACTGCAAATGCAGAGCGAAAGACAGACACACGTCACCAGAGTTTTACTGAAGATTTTGGTCCACAGGCAGATTTTGAGTTTTCTCTAATAGCATAGAGGAAACTGGCTCAGCAGGCAGCTAACTAACATGAAATTCCTTGCAAGCCAGACTGCTGCCTGGTCACTAACTTCAGTTCCTGGGACAGTTGCTGTGGGACCATTCAATTTGCTCCATCGCTGCTCTTCACTAGATGTCAGTTAAGTCCAACTTTCCAAGTTTCACTTTGCACTTCAGTTTTTTTTTTTTTAATTGCACTTCAGTTTTTATACTCCAGTTTTTCCAAGGCCACACAATAAATCAGGGGCAGAACAGGGGACAGAACTCTCGTGAGACTCCTAAAATATAGAAACTCCATCTGACAACCGCCAGGGTTATTTTTTCTTCCACAGACACCTGAAGTAGCTTCTTATAATCCCAAATTTTAATTTCTTAGTACTTATTTAATCTTAATGATTTAGAAAGAAATTGCAAAGGTGGGGTTAACAATGTTATTTCTCATGGTGCCATTAAAAGCCTTAATGGGATATTAACCAAGAACCTGGGAAACTGGGTGGAAGCAAAATGAATAGAACCCATTTTGTAAGCAACTTATCTATTAAGCAAAGCTTGACGTGAGAATGAAGGAAGGTTTCTGTAGGGTCTTGTTCAGTGTCTTTTAGGATTTAGATGAGTTTTTATAATTAGTTGGGGGCCAGGTAAGTTCTGTTAGAAAGGCTGTGGGGATTACTAAGTACTTTTCACCCCACTGACATTCATTTGCTCAGTGTGTTCACATAGCTTTCGCTTGTTTTAAAGGAAAATTCTTTGTCACAGACTACTTTGCATTCTCTTAGAAGGTTTTTTTTTTTTAATTCATTCTTGCTCACATTTCCCACTGTTTGCCTTCTTTCTTGACAGCTCGTTTGACTGTCACTCAGTATTCTATACAGTGCAGAGGGCGTTACAAAAGTTGACTTGTTTAAGATAAATGAGCCCCTGATTTTGGTCCCAGAAGCCAGTTGCTAGGGCATATTTTCTTCCATAGTTTCTTTTCCCTTTGAATTAATTCATTCAGATGCTTCTCTTCATATCAAAAATTATCTGTTTTTTAGGTGATTGCAAAGCATAATCTTCATTACTGAAGACGCTCCTATGAAAGACCGAGATGGAAATAACTGATTCATGAAAACAGGAGGCATGTTTGCCAATTCTGTCAAGAAACCCATGATCATCTGTGTATGTCTAGAATCAACAGCCACGGGTATAGAGGCATTGGTTTTCTTCAAACCCATCCATCCAAAGGTATTCAAGTTAGTTTAATGAGTGGGACTTGAAAGAAATAGTCATTCTGCAAAATTCCCATATAACCAGTTATGTAGAGCATTTCATCACCCCCCAAAAGCAACCGGGGTCCGTTAGGGAATCGGTGCTCATTGTCCCGAGTCTCAGCACCTGGCAGTCATCAGCCTACTTCCATCTTTGTGGCGTTGCCTCTGTGAGACATTTCACATAAAAGGAATAACACAGTGTGTGGCTTTCGTGCCTGGCTCCTATGGTTTAGCATAATGTCCAGGTTTACCCAAGGCACATCATTTGGTCCTTCATGCCCTGCATTGGTTAGATAGTTAGATCCACCACCCTCTGTTGGTGGATATCACTTATTTTGCTTATCTGTTTATAGAGTGATGGACATTTGGGTTATTTCAAGTCTTTCACTACCATGAATGATGCTGCTGTGAATATGCATGTACAAATTTTGTGTAAATGTGCATTTTCAATTCACCTGTGTATAGACCAAGCAGTAGTATTGCTGGGTCATATGATAGTTCTACATTACATGTCTGGAGGAACACCAGACTTTTTTTCCCCATAGAAGCAGCACCATTTTACATTTCCCAGAGCAGTAGCTATCTTAGTGGATTTGAGTGGTGTCTTCTTGTCATTTTGATTTGCATTTCCCTAATGACTAAGGATACTGAACATCTTGTGTGCCATTTTTTTTTGGGACAGGGTCTTCCTATGTCATCCAGGGTGCCCTTGAATTCATTATGTACTGCAGGAACTCATGGGATCCTCCTGCCTCAGCCTCCTGAGTGCTGGAATTACAGGCCTGCATCCCCACCCTCCCTGGCTCATTGTGTGGGTATTAACACAAGGAGCAGGCCCTGCTTTCCTAGAAAGGTATTGCGTGGTAGCAGTCTAAGTCCCTGGCAAGCCTGTTTCAGCCCCACTGCAGCCTGCTGGACAGAAGGACAATAATGTGTGGTGGAGTAGCCTCGAAGAGCTCTTGTCAATCAAGTCCTTTGGTGGCAAAATGTAGCATGCAGCAGAGAATCAGTTTAGTGGCACATATTACCCACTTTATAAACTTCTTAGTTGCTATATTAATTATAAGCTGAATGTTTTATGATTACATTAAGTGTTTTTGATAGAAAAAAGAACTTAAGTTTAGAATGGCATTTTAAAATTAAAATTCACTATAAGTGGAATAGAAATGAATTTCTTTGCAATTTTTTTCTGTTCAACCCAGTAAGTTACCTGAAACATGTTCCAAAATTTTTATGTCATTTATAACCTGAAAGATAGTTAAAGAAAAATAATGGCAGCACCATAAAATAACCTATGCATCTCTCCACTTCATCATTTTTCAGAAACACAATAATTTATTCTTTGAAGAAATGAGACTGGACCGATGGTACAATAATCAATCTGACTCTCCTAATGTTTGTATGATTGCAACTACTTATAGGGCATGTTTGAGAGGATTTTCTTTCCCTGAGGTGAGCTTAAAGCACATTATTCATCTTTATTTTATTGCTTTCATAAGATCACAATAATCATCGAACGAAAATAAGCAGTTAGAGAAACTCTACAAAGGAGTCTAAGGTTCTTTTCTTAGCTTCTGTGGGTAAATGTGACATGAAGCAAATACATTTTGGAATTAGATACATGGGGCTCCTCATTCCCGTTCTCAAGCACCCTGGACAAGATCTTTAATAACGAAACCGTTCTCCACTTCTAAAGCCAGGATAAAAATACTCAGTGTATGTATTTGTTTGAAAGTCAAAGAGTAGACGTATATACACATGTGACATAATTGAAACCTCTCTTAGCATTACTACTATTCATCAAGGTAATAGGCCAGATGTGGTGGGACGCATTGGTAATCCCAGCACTCTGGGAGCTGGAGGCAAGCAGATGGCAAGTTCGAGCCCAGCCTGGGCAAGTTAGTGACTACGTGAGACACTGCCTCAACAACAAAAAAGTGTAAAAAGGGCCAGGGATATGAAGCTATAGCTCAGTGGGAAGGCCCTGGGTTCAATCTCCACGATAAGAGAGGGAGAGAGGGGAGAAGGGAGGGGGGAGAGAGACAGCGACAGAGAGAGACAGAGACAGAGACAGGCACAGAGATCTGAAATAAATCTTTCATTTTTAAAGCCTCATCAGTTAATTCACTTGTATATCGACCCAGGGGTTTTCGAACCTATTACATGTTACACATTGTGAAAGCCCCAGTTTCTGCCATAAGAAAGTGGATATTTTAGCAGATATGAAAAGCAGGATGCATATGCAAATAGCTAGGACACAAGGAGGTAAATGTAAATGAGATGCATTCGAGGAGGCTTGGGGATGGCTGGGGTTCTGTGTCAGGGCCATGAATAATCTAATTATTTGACAAAGGCTGTGTAATTCTTTGTTTAGGATGTGAGTGAAATTAGGTGGCCAAGTTTGGAGCATCATTAGTCTCACTTCTCCTATACCTGTGATCCCGCAGGTGCCATCTCCTTTTATTACACAAGGGAACTGGATGGAATTACAAACAAGAATTAAAAGACACACTACACCTGTGAGTTCTCGCTTCTGTTCAGTATGTGGACACACGATGGTCCCCTCTTCCCTGTCATTTTAATGTCCCGGCTGGAGCCTCATCTGGTGCACAATGAAACCAGCCAGTGCCCTTCAGGAATTCTGTGCTCACTGGGCCAGCTAAGTCCCATGCCTGGCAGCTGTCCCCTTAGGGATGTGAAACTAAAAGGCGAAAGACACTGGATCAGCGTTTATTCTTTGTCACGATTGTTAGTGTCCCATATGAAATATTTAACAGTAATAAATAATCATTTGTAATAATGTGAGCTCTTTTAAAGCTAACAATATATTCTGCTTTTTAAAATTATAATTTTCAGGCTTTCATATGTAAAGAACTAGAGAACAGCTAAAATGATACTAGAATTTCATCTACTAAAAGACATCTTACGGGCAGAAGTCACGCTGGCTCTGGGGGGAACCCATCAAGAAGAAGAAGAAGAAGAAGAAGAAGAAGAAGCAGCAGCAGCAGCAGCAGCAGCAGCCAATTAGATCTTCCAGGGCCGCACAAGCAAGACGTGCAGGACCCAGGAAGAAGGAAGCCAGGAAGCGCTTCCTGTGCGCCTACCAGGGTGCGGGCTGAGAATCAAGAACAACCCCTTACCCCCGCCCCCATAAGCAACTGGCTGGTTCGGACAACAGGCTGAGTTGATAGCAACTGAGGTACAAAAAGCAGTTGAATGCTTGGCCTTGGTTGACTTTGCAGACCGGGGGTCAGTGGTCTGAGCATCTATTGGGAGGATGACCGTATGCAATCTAGCAAATATGGGGGATTTCTTTCTGACTTGTCTTTGAAATCCAAAAGTGTTCTGTTTTGTTCCGATTTATTGTTTTATTTTATTCTAAGTTCTATTTTGATTGGTTTTATTCTGTTTTGTTTTGGTTTGATTTTGCTGTATCTGATGGAATGGACAACTATTGTGAACATAACAAGACATGCGATGGTCGCCATTGTTGTTTTCCTAGTATCCTGCTTTGAAGTTTTGTACCACTTTCACTGCTTCATTTTGGTTGGCTTTATTCTGTTCTGTTTTGTTCGGTTTTATTATCTTTAAAATCAAACGAAACAATAAAAGGCATCTTACTGTGAGTCAACATAGTCCTTCTAGATACTCATATGGGCTTTATTTTATTCCATTATAATATTTATATAGCTAAAGTAGAAGGCAACTGTAATCGAGTTATGTCATCAATGTTTTGAATGCTAAATTAACAGATTTTGTTTTCCTTATGATTTAGAATGGCTATAAATTTTTTGTCTTCTGGGATTATTATAAAGTGTGTGCATTGTGTGTATATGTGTTAGTTTTAGTGTCTGATCAATAAAAATTCTCCTTGCTTGGCAGGTGCATGATTGTAATCCCAGGTACTGGGAAGGCTGAGGCAGGAGGATTGCAAGTTCAAGGCCACCCGGGGCAACTGAATGAGGCCCGGTCTCAAAACAAAAGAGCTGGGGCTGTAGCTCAGTGGTAGAGCACTTGCCATGTGGGGGGCCCTGGGTTCAATCTCTATCCACCCCTCCATCCAAATCTTCTTAGGAGGGAACAAAGACTTAAATTACAGGTTACCCTCTACAGAGCGTAATTGTTCTAGGACAGCCTGAAGTATACTTCCAATTCTTCCAAAATTGGCAAAACATGAATGAAATACCATGGAGATACAGCGAGCAGGGTCAGATGTCTATCGGTAACCTCAGCTTTTCTCTTTGCTTGTAGCTCCCTGCCTGTCCTCCCTGTCCCATTATATTAGCAATGAAATCGGGAGTCTTGGCTTTTCCAGCAGACCTCTGACTCCAGGCTCCTAGCTATCCATAACACGGATTTGACAAAGCTCTACCAAAAAGCAACTGTTTGTGAGAAAAATTCGCAAAGTGAGGTATGCTTTCAATACCTAGGTGGGGGGGCACTTTAAAGTAAGAAAAATGTCACATTGATGTTGTTCCTTCCTGGTAGTTCAAATCTGTTAAACAGATTCATTTTTGTACCATTAAAATGCCCGTTTTGATCTAAATATATATGCTTCACTTTCTGCAAAGCATGTTCATGAAAAACAGTATTTTGGAGAATAGAACTTACTTTTCTACTGGTTTTATATTTTCTTTTTGGAGATAACCAACTCTGATGCCAACACTTTAGCATTGAGGTATTTTTATCCTTTCTCTTCTCTGGGAAATCAGTAAAGGCCTATAAATAAGCATTTAAGTATTCTGGGAGAACCCTGGAAAGGAATTCCCCTAGGAACCCTTTCATGCCTGTGAAGATCGTTCTATGATGCCTTTGGTTCTGAAGACTTCTGATTTCCTAATCATCAAATAAAACGAGTAATTATTCATTACTCAGTGAGTACTTAACTCATTGGTAAAGCACTCCTGGCAAAGCTATACCACACTAGCACACTAGTGCTGGGACAGTGGTGAAAAGACTTTGGGATGAGTTAAGAACAGTCTTATCCTAACTGTGTCAACACGGCAGGCTTTACATTTTGTGAA
This sequence comes from Dolichotis patagonum, assembly GCA_004027295.1. Lineage (NCBI taxonomy): Eukaryota > Metazoa > Chordata > Mammalia > Rodentia > Caviidae > Dolichotis > Dolichotis patagonum. The sequence continues at coordinate 51,548 of PVJX010007025.1, read as the reverse complement.
GATTAGGAATACATTGTGCCCCTGCGGGAGTCAGGATTACCTATGGCTAAGATCCTATGGCAGCAAACATGTGAGTAGGATTGCTGCTGCCTTCCGTCACCAGCAAAAATGATTTGGGGGTGGTGGCTCATACCTGTAATCCTAGCACTTGGGAGGCTGAGACAGGAGGATTGCCGTGAGTTCGAGGTTATCTCAATCTGAACTACATATGAGATATTGTCCCCCCCAATTATATATATAATCAAAAAATTCCTCTTCTAATAAAATTCATGCCCTAACCTTCTGAGACAGCTACTTCTGAGTTATTTACTCCGCAGATTACTCAAAGCTACTGATTTCATTCTTTCTCTTTTTCTTCTTTTTTGGGCCATTTCATTAATTGTTGAAAGGAAGAGAAGAAAGAATGTTAATTTCTGGTTCCATATGAAAAATAACCGATTTGGCTAGATTACCTATCCCTATAAGGGGAGCCTTTTCAGTCGTTCTTTTCTTGGCAGCCCGCTGGAGCTGGAAGTGGGTACAGTAGTAAGAAATCTGAGTGTAACTGTTCTACTACTGTGATTTCAAATAAGTGTACTAATCTCTGTGTACCGTTTTCTTCGTTTTTAGAACAGATCTAAAAATGTGTACCTTTCAGGGTTAGAATAAGGATCAAGTGAAGGAATGCATGAAAAAAGAGTTTTAGCCAAGTGTGGTGGTGCACGCCTGTAATCCCAGCACTCGGGAGGCTGAGGCAGGTGGATTGTTGCAAGTTCAAGACCAGCCTGGGCTACAAAGTGGGCTCAAGGCCAGCCTGACCTGCATACTGAGACCCTGTTTTTTTTTTTTTAAGTGAAATTTAGTGGAGAGAATCATCTCTGCTGTCTCATGTCCTTAGAAAGTTGAGACTCTATGGTCCACTGTGCTCATCATCCCCGGACTCCATCTGCCGCTTCCTTTTCCGCCCCTTCCCTCCCCCCTTCCCTCTGCTCGTGGGATAATGTCAGCCCTGGTTTGATCCTAGTTTTCCAGGTGCGGCATTCTGGGAATGGGCACTGGTCCTCAAGGTGAGGTTACAGTGTGACTCTCCCCCTTTGGGAAGCCGGTTAACATTTTCAACCTTCAGTTCCTCCTATGTGAAACAAAAGGGATGATGGCATGTTATACACATGTGAAGATTAAATTCAATACTTTGTGCACAAGACTTGTCACACAGTAAGCATTTAATAAGTGGTCACTGCTAACATTTATAATTGGTGATAATTTTTGTATGCTGAGATCTAAAATTAGTTTACAGATGTTCATGTCCAAATAGGAGCATATATTTTAATGTATAGGAAGCTTTAAAATTCTAAGTTAATGTTCCCACTTAATGACATTATTTCTTAAACCTTTTGTCTTTTTTCTTAAGGTCTTGAAAATCAAAAGCTTTCCAATTATACTTTCTTGTCGGATATGGTGGTGTACTCAGGAGGCTGAGGCAGGAGGATCATGGTGAGTTCAAGGCCAGCCTGGACTGCATAAGTGAATTCAAGGCCAATTTGTACTACATAGCAAGACTCTGTTTCAAAGAGTGATAGTAATTGTACTTTTTGCTTATTCACTGTACAGAAAAGGAATTGTTAAAAGAAAATGAAAACTATGATCCTAAGTCAGTTGGAATAAAGACTCTATGAATGAGTGCAGAGCTGGGTGATAAAGTAACATTATCTCAGACCCCACTAATATGTCCCACAGATCACAATGTCTACTCAGATTTGGAGCACATCAGTCCCAATCTTGACACTCTTTTCTAATCATTTTCTGATGGCAAAGGAAAAATCCACCTTCACAAATGTAGCTCAAGGCATTTAAACAATTCTCTGTGGTACTCTACACCCTCTGTATTATCCACTGGGTGAAATCTTAGTAAAACAACAAAGTGTTCCACGTACCGTACTTTCTTACTACCGCCCACCTCCCAACAGCTGTAAAATCACCAGCTGCTAGCAAAAGAGAACGAAATGCAGCTTTACAGCTGCAAGCAGAGGAAAGCTTAAGGTCACCTTGTCACGTAATTCCTGGGATCTCAGCAGACTGGAATCAAAGTACAGTTTTTCTTGCCACAAAACCCTTAGCCTTGTAAACATGTCAAGTGCACATGAGCTATGATTTATTTTGTCCTTACCGGGGAAGAAGTGAATGTGGCAGAAGCAGTAGTGGTGACTAAGATAATATAACACATGGGTATAATAACAGCAGTGTTAGAAGTGTCTACCCCAGGTATGGCCATCGTACGCTGTAATCCTCAGGTGTAGATGCCACCCTTTTTTTACTGGAAACTAAGGATGGGTGAGATTCAGCAACTTGGCCAGTGCCTTGATGGGTCACATTCAAGGCATCTGATGCCAAAGCTAAGGTCTTCATCACTTATTGTTTTGCCTTCAGCAAAAGGAACAGATGAGGAGAAATTGAACTGGCCAATCCCAGCCAGAATAGATTGTTGAAGAAGGAGAAATGTGAAGAAGCTGGTACTATTTTGAAAGGCACATGAGGATACAAATTTAAAGTCCTCTTTCTACTTTCTACTCCTAACAAAAGGAAATGACCCTAAAATCTCAGGTAGTTTAAGAAATAGATCAACTATCATGTCCTTTAACTTTCTTAATTCACCACCATCAATTATCAAGAATTCTGGCCCACAGAATTAGGTACCACTACATTAGTTACTCACTCTAGCAACTGTGTCAGCTGCAGATGAGCTATAGTAAGAACCACATATTTCCAAGAGGCAACAATTTCTGAACTCAGAAATGTTCCAAAATATGCCTTTTTTGGAAATACCAATATGCTACGAGAGGAAAATTCCATACCTTATGTGATTGGGTGTAGTCAAAACACAGACCCACTAAAAATATTGTATAAAATTATCTTTGGCCTGTGTATTTAAGGTATATGATGCAAAAATGAATTTTGTGTTCAGACTGTTATATCCAAAATGCTCCTGGTCCCAGTCATTTCAGCTAAGGGACACTCGACATACAGTAGCTCTTTATATTCCAGAAAAAATATAGATGAAAGTAAAATTGTACTTAAGTTTGGTGGGGGGCTAGAAAAATATTTGAAGTCAGAACAACTTACATTTCCAACCACTGCTTTGGTTAGTTTACTTGCTTATGACTTTGCTACTCCAATTGCTTTTTTTTTTTTTTTTAGAATAGCTAAGACTCTCCAGAAGTTGAAAGCAGTAGGAAAACTGAGTGGAAAGATGTCAGAAAACTAGCATTATTTTCATCAGAAATTGCTTTTAATTTCAAAACAGCTTGAGAGTCATAAGAAAATGAGGTTGTCATTCCATAGCATCTACTAGAATGGAGATTTCTCATTTTGACATCCTTTCAAAATGGAAAAAGACTCACTAGACTTTAATTTGGTTATTTAGCTCCTCTTTATAGGTTAATAATTTTTCTGCTGAAAAATATTGGATGGAATAATTTTACTTCAGGGATATATGAAAGTCTCTGTTAACTTTGAGTACTTAACATTTGTTGAATTGAAGAGGAACTTCTGCAGTTTCCCCCTTTCAGGGTTAGAAAACATTAAAAGTTTACACTCAGAGAATAAACTTTAAACATTGCTTTTAAATGCATACTCCTGAACATTCTGGGAGGCTCTGGTTTATTCGGGTTGATCAGAGATGTTCAGACTGTCTCACACACTGCACACTTTCTGAGGGCCTACTTGGTGCTGTGCTGTGGTGGCCTCTAGGCTGTGTCTGTCCTTTCACTCAGGATCTACTCAGGAGTGGTCTTTAGAGCTTGGGTTATAAGCCATAAAGCTCAGAAACCAAAAGGCCTGTGCACTGCCCTTCCCTAATCCACCAAAATAGAACGGCCAGGATGCAAGGGCATTCTATCTTTACGAGATGCATAGGTTTGACCTACTTCTAGCATATCTGAGATAGTGTCTGTCTCTTTGAGTCACACCCAAACCCACTAGTCAGGGCACCTCAAATTACTCCACTCTTTATTTGAATCAGTGTTATTTCAAAAGTCCTTCTGGAATCTGGTAGGTATTGGTTGCCTAAAAGCAGCATTTTCTTTGACTCTGGGAGCCTTGGGTTCACTCCCAGAAGTAACAGATTGCTTCTGTTTTGGTTACTCTCTGGCCACTGTCCTATTCAGTTGAGCCCCCACTCCCATGCTGCTCTGTGGCCCAGCTTGGTCCAACCAGCACCCGTGGTCCTGTTGGCAAAGTGGACCATGGCCCCTAGTGGTCCAGTACTGTATCTGAGCTGGGAGAAACAGCATGAAAGGCATCCTTGAGGGAAGGTACTAAGGTTATTCAGGCTTTTTCAATTATTTCTTTTTGTTTTTGCTTTGCTCTGCTCAGAAATACCAGAGCCACACACAAAATTAAAGAACTAGAGCGCTCCCCTCCCTCTTATCTCCTTGCCCAGTCCCCAGCCATAGCTGTGGATGAGTCCCAACAAGGCCCTTGATGTCTGAGCCACCGGATTTCTTTTCTTTTCTTTGGAAGATGGTGAAGTGAGGACAAATAAACAGTGACACCAATTTTTCATCATCGTCTTATTCCTGAGCTGCTATCAGCCGATCGAATACCGGCTGACACCTAGTTCTTCTGGCTCAGGTAACACACTTTGTGCTGAGGGTACAAAGATCACACAGTTCTTGTCCTCAGGGAGTTCACGATCTCCTGGGGGATGTGGACAAGAAGACATTCAGAGGAGCGCACAAGGAGAAGTGTGAGCCCGGGAGAAAGCGGGGGCAACTGTGCCTCGGGGAAGAGGGTAGAACTGGGCTGCTCTTCCTGGAAAATTATTACTCATTCTGTTGGCTGGATAGCGAAGATAGCAGGCATTAAACTGAGGTTCTTGTTTTCTCCACTGCAAAATCTACTCAGCAGAGAACACTTCCCACCCGAGCCCCATGCCCAACCAAACTGTATTGTTTGATTGACTTCGCAAGCCTAAAGCCCAGCAACTATTTAGAGGTCAACAACATGAGATACACTAACTATTGTAATCTCCTACTGTCTTACCCCTTTCGGTTTGTGTATTGTTCTGTTTTATTTCCTTTAAAATTAAATAAAAACAATCTACTCAACAATGGTTCCCATTTACTACCAAAGCTGGCTTCTGTCTTGATAATGCCCCCGGTGTGATCATGCCTGCCTCTCACTACTACTCACCTTGCTGCCTGTCTGAAGTCATGACAATAAAAATTGGCATGGGTGCTTTCCAAGGAACCTGGTTATAAAGCTCGACTTTAATTGTAAATCTGAAGATTAAAAGCCAATTCAATGGCTGCTTTATAGGGTGGGCGTGGAGTTGGAAGAGTGCTCAGTAGAGGGAGAAACCAGAAGAAATCTGTTAGACATACTAACCCTTAAGGAAAGCAGACCACCGGGACCCAACGCTGAAGCTAGCCTGTGCTTTTTCTTGGAGGAGGACTTCTTTTACCTACCACATGAGATGCTCCCGGGGCCTTGATGGGCCTGAAGCCATCAACGGGTGCACACTGGTCAGCGTGGCCATTGCAGTAGCAGCTGCCCTTGACAATGAAGTCATAGACTGCGTAGTGTGTGAAATGCTGAGGCTTCGAGTTCAGGTCATTTCTCTGGCAGGGACAAGACTGTCGTTTTAGCAGCTGCACTCGGAGGTTGGTGATCTTCAGCTGCTCCTGAACTTTGGCACTGTAAGGGTTTTCTGCATTGTATGGTGGTGACAAAGCTCGGAAAATAACCTGCAAAGAGAAAGAAAATGCCATCTGTGTATAAGACTGCGCGCAAACCCTGAGTTTGTTTGCCCACTGTGGTTCCAGGTTGATTTATGCCTTTTGTTATCTGTGAGTGATAACACGAGGGTTTTAGACCTTGGTCACACCTGGGGAAGAGCTGCCCTGTTACTCTAAGGAATAGATGTGCTGCCTTCTGGGTACAGAACCTACAGAGCCTGGAGCAACCTGCAAAGACTTGGCTCTTGGGACTAAGGCAGCCACGCAGAGGCCCTAGCGGCAGGAATGGCAAGGTTAGAGGCCCTGCAAGAGTCAGGCTCGGCTTGGTCCAGGAAGAATGAGAAGGTCAGAGCGACCGGAAACCCATGGACAGGAAAGAGTGGCTAGAAAGAGGGACCGGAAGCAGGTGCCATGGAAGCTACTGGAAGGCCACAGGCAGAGAACGGATCTGATCTGGGTTGTTACAGCTTCAGAAAGTTGCTTCTGCAAGGAGTGAGACCTCTGCTTTTATACAAGGTGAAGAACAGGGCTGGGAGTGCGGTCAGTGATAAAACATGTGCTTAGCGGGCAGGAAGCCCTGGGTTCGATCCCAGCACCCAAATAAGTAAAGAATGGTAAAGAATAGGAACAAGAAGACCAGGTAGGAAGCAACTGCAAAATCAGTATGCAAGAACTTACATTTCTGAATGAAATCTGACCGTTTCACAGACTGGTTATTCATTGGGGCTACAATTGTTACAGGTCTTTTGGTCCCTCTTTTTCTGGAAATCGCCTTCCAAGCTTGTGGTGCAGTTTTGGGATATCCTTACTCGTAGTGAATATATTTCCTTTGAAATTAGTCAAAAGCCACTTAAAACCATGTGCAGGGAGATAAGCAGTGGCACAAGTTAATTAACGACACTTGGTTAAACGCAAGGTGTGTTTTTATTGTGCAGGTTACAGATGGGCTCTAAAGGGAAGGTAATGCTTCTGTTCTGAGGGGGAACTCCAGGGAGGAAAGCTCAGAAGTGATGGAGTTTTGCTGCTGAGAAGACTTTGGGCATGTGTGTGGGTTTGTGTGCCATATGGTGGTCACATGGGGGCCCTGGAGTAGGTGGTACAAACTCTCTAATGGACCAATTACCTGGACAGCAAGGGATGGTGGGAGGGAAAATCACTGCCAGTGGGAACCGAGCAATATAAAAAAGAAATCTGAACTACATTATAACACAAAACAGTATTACGAGGCCAACACTGAGTTGTACTTTGTTATGCAGGTTTTTAAGAAGACAAAGAATAAAAAATTCAAGATACATACTCCTGAAAAATTCTTAAGCATCTCTTGCCTTTTAAGGATGTTAAACTCTATTAGCAAAAGAAAGAAACACTTTGATAACTGAGTAGTATGAAAGTATTTATCAAAAAGTAAGACTTTGGAAAACCTCCCTTTTAGGGAGGAAGTATTCAGCAGTAACTTTCTAGAAAATAAAAACAAAACTTTAAGGAATACCTTGGATATAAAAGCTTCACTCTAAAAATCAATTTTCACATCAAAAGTATGAAAAAGCAAGAGTCAGCCGTGTGGGCTTACGTCATGCTACGGAGCCGTAACACTGTCCTCAGTGAAATATGACCTTGGGGGAGGGGGAGTAATCCAGTTGATGCTGGGCCTCATGCAGGAGGCAGAATGATTCTTTGTAAACAGAGTTGGATCACTTCAGTTCCTTGCTTAACCTCTAGACTAGGACAGATGTGGTGGCACACGCCTGTAATCCCAGCTCCTGAGAGGCTGAGGCAGGAGGATCACTGTGAGTTGGAGGCCAGCGTGGGCTACAAAGTGAATTCAAAGGCAGCCTGGACTATTAAGTGAGACCCTGTCTCAAAAAGACAAAAACAAAACAACAACAACAACAATAACAACAACAAACCCCTCTGGGATAGTTAAGGTTGACTGGCTTGGGGGCAGTCCTGTTGCTACAGCATACTTGTGGGTGTGGCTGGGAGGGCCATGAAGCTGTGACCTTATATTATATGCGGTTCCTGGCCCCTCCCTCTCTGGAGCTGTTCCCCTACTCTGCTTCCTGGCCGCCATGAATGAAGCAGCGTTCCTCCGCCATGTCCCCCGACATGATGTTTCTACCTTGGAGCCCGCCAACTATGGACTGAGTCTCCTGCAGCCATGAGCCACATTAGATCTCTCTAAGTTGTAGATGTTGGGTATTGTACTTCAGTGATGGAAAAGATGATGAATACAAGCCCCTGGCCCCACCAAAGACTCTTCCTTTCCTTCAGAATAACATGCAAAATCTTTATGATTGCCTTGCCTGCCTTTTGTTCTTGTACTTATTACCATTTGATGTTATATTTGCAGTTGTTTCTCCCTTTACTCCTTCCCAGTGTAGAAGGTAACTTTCTTGGGCAGTCACTGATGTGTCCCAAGACAGTGTCTGGCACATAGTAGGTCTTTAATAATTTTTTGGTAAATGACAATTAATTATTAAATTAACTGCCTAATGACAACGAATGACTAAGTCGTTCTTGGCACTTATGTAAAAGGTGAGCATTCCAAATAATTTCTTTATGCAGAGTCTTAAAAAGATTCACAAACTGAATTTCATGTTATAGCACTGGAAGGAAACAGGTAAGACTTTGTATTATAATAATAGTAACAAACAACTGAATTCCTACCCAGTGTGTGCGTTTCTAGCTGTTTTTAAATTTTCAGAACTTAAGAAAAAGTTACACCTTAAATAATACTCTGCCCCATTTATCCACTTGTAAAGTGGCGGAAAGTGATGTATTAGGAGTAAAATTCTCCAACAGCGATGCAAAGACCTGAAAGAGACTAAGCCAGCGGTAGCTAAATAAGGACCCCACTGACAAGTCTGCATTTCGCTTTCTCTGTGCTGCCTGCCCACCCTTCCTTTTCCTGAACACTGTGGCAGCTGTTCGCTCTCTGTTCCTGTCACTTACTTTCCCTTGACATTTACCACAGCTCTCCGGCCCTCCCGCACCCTGGGAGCCGGCAGCACACCCAGAGTTCGAGGAAGCTCTGTCAAGGTTTGGCGAACCCAGCAGCCCTCTGGCTTCCTGAACCCAGCCGGTGGAGGCTGAATGGTGGCTCTGTGCTTGGTGTGCATGACACCACACTTGGCATGCAGATATCAGCAGGGAAGGGACATCGTGACCCCTGAGGCTGTGGGCTGGAAAGGAGACAGCAGAGTGCCACAGACACAAAAGTGAACGGGAATTTAAACCGTGAAATCTTTTTTCCAGAGAGGAGACGCCTTAATCTGATACCCTGGGAAGTGGATCTAGCCTGCATCAGGAAACAAAGAACACGCCAACCCAGATGCTCCCAGCTTCTGGCAGGTCGCCCTTTGGGTCCCACCCAGGTTTTCTTCAGTGGTCCCCAGAAGTTTGCACAGCGCTAATGAAGTGAAGTAAACAGCGTAGAGAGTCTCAGTGCACCAGCCCCTCTGGGTTTTGTCTCCAAGAGCAACAGGACGTATCTACGGGTCCATCACTTCTCTGTGCCCTATTGCTTCCCAGTAAACGCCTAAGAATATATTTTTAAAAACCAGAGATCAAGTGTTTTTTTTTTTTTTTTTACCAGGATCTAACATACTTTGATACTTGGATATTTCTGGCCTGCTGGTGTTACTGGCCAGTACTTAATTATCTTCCATGAAGTAATTTTACTATGTTCTAGGTTTAACAGACCGTCCATTCCAGAAAAATCTGTTAATTTAAAATGTAGAAAACAGCCCGTACCTACAATGTGAGCCACCCTGAAGACTACTAGGTATATGCGCTTCTTGAGACCTTCCTATGTAAACTAATGTTGTGTATACACATATAACATATTAGGTCAACAGCTTTATATAGCTTGGTGTATCCTTCCAAGTCAGTAAATATGAATGCTTCTCAAGCTCAGAGGCTCTATCCCGGAAGAACTAAGGCAGAAGTGCTTCTTCAGGAGTGACCACCCAATCTGTGATTCGACCAGTCCTCTAAAGCCAATGCTGATGTACATTAACATCGGAGAAAGATTGTTTCATAATTTAAAAACCTGCTGGGAATTCCATTGCACGGATATGAGAATCATTTACTTAGCTAGAGTGCCTTGTATTTAGGGTGTTTCAATTTTTCGGAGTAACCAACCACAAAGAATAGCTCCGTAGCCAGTGTGGACATGTGTCACCACTTCCTAAAGATATTTTTCTAAATGTGAAACCAGTGGGTCAAAGAAAATGCATCACTTAAAAAATATCTGATCCTCTTAATAAGTCATGAATCCTTTCCTACCTAATCTGCCTCCACATTTCTTGGGTCTTGTCTGACTTCTCTGAGCCTCGGGTCCCTGAAACTTTGCCTGAGAACCTGGATTCTCTGTTCAGGCCCTGCCATCTCTTGGGCCCATCTCACTGTGGCAGGAGCAGTGTTTATGAGTGACACATGCCAGAAAACCACCTATCATGTCTTCTTTTCTAGACTTTTCACACAAAAAAATAAATCTCAACAACACTGAGAATTACTAAACACAGCATTCTATGTATCATTTATGTTCCAAGATGGAAATCTAGCAAGTGTCACGTGGCATGTGGGTAGAGTAAAGAGAGCATATTAGGTCCATAGTCATCAAAGAGCTCTTTCAGAAACATCCTTCCACTCTACATATTGCTCTGAACCTACCATTTTACTGCCTATGTTGAATCAAGGAGCATTTACCAAGCTAGACCATATACTGGACCCTAACACAACTCTCAATAAATGTGAAAGGGGCCGGGGCATGGCTTAGTGGCAGAGCATACACTTAGTGTGTGCAGGTCCCTGGGTTCAATTCCCAGCACCAAAACAACAGAAGAAAGAAAAAAATGCAAGCCTGAACATAAGCTATAACAAAGAAATCATGAAAACATAGTTAATGAAAATGATTTCTTTTAGCTATTAGCTTGGGACTGTCTCAGGTCCTGGCTGATTATCCACCCTGCCTGTGCCACCCTGCCCACTTCTGCCCTTGGCTTGTTCTCTCCAGGATAGTGCTTGCCCTTTGGTCTATTGTTAGACCAACCGGCAAGCTTCCTAGTCTGCACCTTTACCCAACTTTGCTCCGAGGAGAGGGAGCTTGTTTGGAGACACCTGGGTCCCCAGCATGTCCCACAGTCTCTGGCACATTGTAGCATTTTAAAATTCGCATTGCAGGAATCAGTGAATTATTTCTCAAATTTAATTTTAAAAGGAGACGCCTAATAGCAATTAAGATTTAGAAGAATCAAGAAAGGAACATGGTCTGTCTACATGTTCCGCATACTTGATGGGGCTCATGTGAACACATGTACATATGTATTAACACCTATGTGAATAGATGATGTATTTCTGAGTGGCTTTAAGGGTTCCGTCCTGCCAGTAGCATATAAGACTTTTCATATTCCTTAAGGGATCAGGCAAGCACAAGCAAACACCCATAGAAATGACAATATTAGAACTTTTCCATGTGTCCCATTTTCTTTCCTTTCCTTTTTTTGAAGGTAGTAAAATACAACAGAACAAAACCAATCGAGACAATGCAGTGAAATTGGTTCAGAGCAGGATACCAGGATATCAGTAATAGGTAACATAGTATATATCGTTATCTTCATAATAGTTGTCCATTCAGTCAGGTATAGCAAAATCAAACCAAAAACGGAACATTATAAAACCAATTGAAAAAGAAAATTGAATAGAGCAAAACAATCAGAACAAAGCGAAACAGTGAAGACAATATTTGCCTCAAAGAGATGGTAGAAGGCAATCCCCCCTATTTGCTATATTGCATACGGTCATCCTCCCAAGAGAGGCTCAGAGCTCTGGCTCCCAGTTGCTAACTGGGGGTGGGGGAGGCGGATGGGATGTTTGATTCTCCGCTGGTGCTCCGTACGCTCAAGGGAGATGCTGTCTGGTTCTAGCCGCGGCTCCCTCTAGCCACGGCTGCTTAACCAGGAAGGTGGGCAGGTTGCTTTCTTGTTCAGTGCCCTAAGTTCCAATATCACGTCTCATTTTCTTATTTACAAAAAATGGAAGCTTTAGGAACATAATTGCCTTTGTTCTTTAATGGTATTTAAAATACTAAAATTTTTTTACGATCTTAAAGAAGTAGTTTTTGGCTTTGATTATGCGCTCCGTTATTCTATTTCAATAGTTTCTGCTTTTATCTTTATTGTTTCCTTTCTTCTGCTTACTTTGGCTTCAATTTATTCTTCTTTTACTGGTGTTTTTAAGTGGAACCTGAGATCACTGACCTAAGATATTTTTTCCCTGAGTACTTCTTTTGTTACATTCTACCAGTTTTGATGTTGGATCTTTGTTACTATTCAGTTGAAAACTACTTTCTGATTTTTCTTTTGAATTCTTCTTTGACTATGGGTTTTTCTAAAGAGTATTGATTTCCAAATATTTGAGGACTTCTCAGGTATCTTCCTGTTACTGATTTCTAATTTAATTCCATTGTGATCAGAGGACATACTTTGTAAGATATGAATCCTTTCACATTTGTTGATATTTGTTTCAGTGTATTGTTTATATTGATAAATGCTCCTTTTGGCTTTGAAAAGGCACCAAAATCTCCAATCATAATGATTAATTACATGTTTCTCCTTATAGCTTTTGCTTCATATATTTTGAAGTCCTATTATTTGGTATATAAACATTTAGGATTATTATATCCTTTTAATGAATTGGCTACTTTATCAGTATGGAACGTCCCTCTTTTCCTCTATTACTACTCTCTATTCTAAAGTCTACTTTGGTAGTAAGTCATTCTTTTGAAGAGTTAGCACTGTATATCTTATTCTATACTTTAATTTAGTTATCTGTTGATATTTAAAAGAGATTTCTTGAAGGCAGCAAAACTGACCTTTTAAAACATTTTATCCAGTCTGATAATCCATGTCTTTAATGGAGGCAGTATTTATAACTTTTACATTTAATGTGATTGTTGATATGGTTGTGCTTAAATTTACCATGTGCTACTTGTTTTACATTGTTTTTCTTTTTCTGTATTTCTTTAGACAATAAGTTAATCTTACCTCCTTTCTTATTGAACTTTTTTTGCTTAGGATTGATGGTATACCTTCCTTGCCTGCAGGGGATTTAATGAACCCAGGACTGCATGGATGGTAGTCAAACTCTCTGCCACTGAGCTGTTAACTTATCACAGTCTTCCTTGAGGTCATGTTTACCAGTTCCCATACAGCACAGGACAATTACAGCAGTGTACTCCTATTTCCCCCACCCAACTTCTTGTGCTGTTATTTTTATGATTTTGCTTTTACATATTACAAACCTCCAGACACATAGTTGATACATTTGCTTTAAAAAGACAATTATCTTTAAAAGGGATTTTAAAAATAAGAAGAAAGATATCTTCCATGTATTCATATGTTTTCTATCTTTAATGATATTCGTTCTTTTTTGTAGATTTATATATTCACCTTTCTCTTCTGTCTGAAGGGCTTCCATTAACATTGTAATATAGATCTGCTGCTGCTGAGCTTTCTGTTGCCTTTCTTATGATTAAAAATCTTTATTTCAAGTTCAGTTTTGCAAAGATATTTTTGCTAGGTATAGAATTCTAAGTGGACAATTTTTTCTTTCAGTATGTTAAGGCCTCTGTCTCACTATCTTGGCTTACATTGTTTCTGACAAAAAGCCTATGCTCCTCTGTACATAATATATCCCCCCACCTGGCTGCTTCAGGGTCTTCACTTTACTGATTTCTAAATAATTAGGTAGCCTGAGGGTAGAGGTCTTCTTGTTTCTTGTTTTTAAAGTTTGCTGCATTTCTTAGATCTGTGGGTATGTAATTATCAAATTTAGAAAAACTTCAGCTATCACTTCTTAGTTTTTTTCTGATCTTTTTCTCGTGCTTACCTTTATGGACTAGACAACATGTATATTCAATTGCTTGAAGTTATGGCACAGGTAACTGATACTGTGTTTCTTTTTCTGGCTACTTTCTATCTGTGTAATCTATTTGATAATTTCTATTGCCATATAGTGAACCTCTCTAGTCTTGTCTTTTGGGGTATCTAATATGCTACTATCACTCAGTGTGTTCTTCGTCTTAAACATCAAATTTTTAAACGATGGACATTCAATTTGGATTTTTCTTATCTTTTCCATGCCTGTGGTTAATGTGGCCTATTCTTCCTTTACTTTTTGAACATTAAGAATAGAATTATAGTAACTGTTTTAAAGTTCTGAGTTACTAATTCTATCACTTGTATCATTCTGAGGCTGTTTCCATTGATTTATTTGCTCCTCATTATGTGTTGTATTTTCCTGTTTCATTGCAGGTCTTGGATGGCTGCCAAGCACTGTGAATCATATGTTTTGTTTTGTTTTTTTCTTTGTGAGACAGGATCTCTCTATGTGGTTCAGGCTGGCCTTGGGCTCACTTTGTAGTGATGGCTGGTCTTGAACTTGCAACAAACCTCCTGCCTCAGCCTCCGGAGTGTTGGGATTAAGGAGTGTGCCACCACACCCGGCCCTGTGAGTGGTATTTTGTGGAGTGCTGAATAGTTTGGCATCCTTGGGCTTTTTCCTGAGGTGCAGGTAAGTTACTTGGGAAGACCTGGAATCTTTTGAGGCTTGTTTTTAAATTTTGTTAGGTGGGACCAATCAGTCCTTTAGTTTGAGACACATTCTGCCTCTGGACTGAGGTGAGACCCTTCTAATTACACTAATGAGCTACTGGAGTGTCCACGCTGCTGAGGATCCCTGGTCCTGTGTGATCTCTGGAGACTGTTCCCTCTTTCCTTTTTGTGGTTCTTCCTCTGATTTAGGTAGTTTTCTTTTTTGTTAGTACATGTTTGCAAACATAATGAATGCCTTCCTCATGGGGTCGTACAGGTACACAACACACTTCAATGCTTTTTACTGCCACATCCCTCTTCCCTCCCTCCTTGCTCCTTCTCTTGATCCTCTTCCCATCTGCAAAAGATCTATTTTTCTGTTCCCTGTTGCCTGTTTTTTATTTCACTCTTTAATTCATTCAGACGTTGGGTTTTTCATATGAAGGAACCCATGCGTATTTACGCACTGATTTACTCGTTCATTATGGACTCGCGGTGCCTCTATTTCCTACGGTTGACCCCGGCACCTCCTCTGGACGTGTCACCTGACGCAGTGCGGCTCTTCCTGCAATGTGTAACTCAGACCTGCTCCTCGGCCATCCCAGACACGCTGGGATCAGTCAGGACTTCGTAGCTGTAGCCTTCAACTCAGGAACTCCGGCAGCTCTGTCTGGGTTCTTCGTCCAGCACTGAGTTTGGCGCTCTCCGGCAGTTACTCTGTCTGGGCCTAAACACTGCTGTTTCACACACCTTGCCCAGTTTTTTTAGTTATTTGGGGCAAACGAGTAAATCCTGTTTCAGTCATCCCATCCTCGGTGAAAAGTGAAATGTGAAACTCCAAGGTAGCTAACTTTGTATAAAACACAATTTATAAACCTGTACATGGGCCAAAGCTTTATTTTTATATATAAATTTATAGAACTGACATATTGAGAGTTTTATAATGAAGTGGAAATGTAGTTATATTTAGTAGGTAACAAAGCAGGAAAATAAATAAATGAATTTTCTTATTGGTGTATCAAACTAAGAAATAAAAATAATATAAAACATAAAGCCCTTTCTAAACCAGGTAAGTTGATTCAATAATTCTCTGTTTTAGTAATTTGTATCTTTTAATAGGGAAAACTTAATTATAGCTTTTAAAATAATTTATGGTTTCTACTATAATTTTAATTATATTCTTTTAGGTTATGCAATGTTTTGATTCATCTTTATGTCACGAGTAGCTAATATAATATCCTATAAATCCTCAATGCTACTTATTGAATGAGGAAGTCAATATAGAATCATGTTAATACAGATTTATTTTAATTTTCTAGTATACAAATAGTGGCAAAAATATAGTCACATTTTATTTTTTATGTACATTTTATTACTTGAAGAGAGACTATTAGGAATATATCTTAGTAAACCTTAGTATTTTGCAAGCTATTTCAGTTGTATGTTAATCTAATAACCCCCTTTAATATGACTAATGAAATTTTGCCTTAAAGAAAAAAATGGTGGCGCTTGCCTGTAACCCCAGCACTTGGGAGGCTGAGGCAGGAGAATTGTTGCAAATTCAAGACCAGCCTGGGCTACAAAGTGAGCTCAAGGCCAGCATAGTGAGTTCATCTCAAAAAGACAAAAAAAAAAAAAAAAAAAAGGATTTAATGTTATGCAATATAAAGTATCCAATACTTTTTAAATGCTAGATTTAAATAATATATTTTCAGTAATACGTTTACATTGATTGTAAAAATGACTATAAAATATTTAAGGCAAAGCGGAACTATTGCCTGATAGCACCTAATACAAAGATGAATTACTTTATAGTAAAACTTTTTAGTTAAAAAAAAAGTTGTGCTTCCTTCCTATCCCATAAAGCCTTGTTAGAACAGCATCTGCACTGAGAAATATTTCCCACTGTACTGTAATGCACTGAGAAATATTTCCCACTGACCTGTAATGCTGTCATTTGTTTTGTGTGGTTCTTTACAAACAGCAGGGGCTAATTCAAGTGACTCTTGCTTGTTGCTCCCCATCTACAACTGTTCCTCTTATTGTTAGGTTGAGAGCACACCCAAAGCAAAGGACACGACTGGTGTTTGTCTCCATTGCTGTTCTTTATTAAGCTATTTAAAAACTTAAATCTCTCAGACACTTTAGGTTTTCAAAAAAATTTTTTTGAGAGAGAAACACTTTAGTTAAAATCTGCACAATAAAAGAATTATGATTATAAACCTCTTTAGTTAAACATGTACATAATCTATTGTATTTTAAAAAATGGAAGTGGTTAAAGTTTTTCAGGCAAATCTAATGCACAAATACACCATCTTATAGAGTATCATGTATGTCAGTTTAAGATTCATTAACAGCTGGGTTAGATAATGGCTCGGCTTTGTGCAAAATATAATAAGGAAAATTAAGAAAAGTCCTGCAAAATTTGTTCCCCCAGGAAATTACTAAAAAAGAAAACAGTGAAAGAAAAAGAAGCTGTATCAAGCTTGATTGGATGCAGAGACAGAATGACCAGCACGGATGTGACCTCACATCTGTTAACCAGCCCTTGGAAGCTGCAGTCTGAGGTAAAAAGTTAAATCCTAGCAGTTGTGCGTTTATGCAGCCACATGGCCAATAAGGTAGATGTTGTCATAAAGGTGCCCCACAAAGTCTTCACTGATGTTTTGAGCAGCACGACTGGTATTTTGAATGAATGCTCTTTTTGACGTTTTATTCACGTGAGGGCTGGTGAGGTCAACAGAAAGTAGAATAGAAGAGTAGCACAGCACACAGCATCAGGACTAAGGCCAGGTTCTCACGTTAAATCAGGACGACAAGCACAGAACCTATGTGAGAACCCTGCAGTAAGAGTTTCAAGATATTCTCCATGCTCTAGGTTCCCAAAACCTGTGACTCACACACTCTAGTTTTTTGTCACCTCACTTTAACAAGGAAAGTAAGACTTCAGGAAACTTTTGAAACCGGTTTCCAGCATCACTGGAGTTGACAGTTTAGGCATCAGAGTTGAAAAACTCAAAGCACACACACTGTCTGAGAGATGTGTACAGGCACTCGAATGGATTCTAGAACAGGCTGTGCGCACAGGCTAGGTAGCTGTCTGGAAATGATGCGATGATTTGGATTCTTAAAGGGCCGAGAGTGGGAGTTCTGGTTTCAGGAAAGAGAAGACGGTATAATTGACATGTGGGTGTCCACAGTGGGCCAGCTGGTGGGTTTAATTTTAGAATCTTTGTCCTTGACTGAGCCACTCTAAGTGAAGCACCTACTTGTCCAAGAGAAGTGTGTCTGACTTTTGGGTAGCACCAAAGTCCTTTTGCTCTGTCTGCAGAGCATTAGACACCCTGTCCCATCAGATAGTTCCCATGTAAAGTGGGGGAGCCTTATCTCCTGAGATAGGCCCTCATGACCTAACAAAGCTCTCAATGGGGCAGGCTGAGGAATGTGGCGCACTCCAGTGACTTACTTGTACGATAATAACCTCATGCTGTAAGTACACAAAAGCCTCTTTGCATGTTTCAAGGGCATATTCACAGTTTCAAAGTGATGAAAAGGCTGCTTCTTAAAACTCTTCAAGGGAAAGAAGAACGGTAACTTCAAGGAGGAACAAGAAACAACAGAAAAGTAAAATAAAAATAAACATTGGGGCTAAAAACAAAATCTTAAAATTCCCCAATGTGGCAAAATCTTAAAATTCATATATATATATACACACACTTATGTCATATATATAACACATATACATATATATGTATACCTATATATACCTATAACTGTATATATGTGTGCGTGTGCATATAAAACCATCCCTTTTATATCCAATTTTATACTTTTGCAGTTAGCCATTTCTAGATTAAAATTAAATTTAAAGCACGGGATTAAAGAAAATGTTACATATGACTCATCTCATTTTCACATATCCTGATTAGTAACAGTATCTGCTCCTGCTTGCCATTGAAGGATACCTTTTAAAAGTGTTTTAGATGAAGAAGGGTAGATTTACACCATTCATAGGCAAGTGGATGCACTTTGAAGTAAATCAGATGCACAAGCTTAACTATCACATAGTTTCTTTTATATGGGAAACCCAAATTACAATAAGAAACAACGTAAAGGATGGATAATAGGAAACAGGGAGAGATTGATTTTTTTCTTTGTCTTTTTGAAACAGAGTCTCACTATATAGTTCAAGCTGCTCTTGAACTCACTATGCAGCCCAGGCTGGCCTTGAGCTCATAGATCTTCCTGCCTCGGCCTCTTGAGTGCTGGGATTACAGGTGTGTACTAGCACACCCAGCTGGAGATTGAGCTTTTGCAAATAGGAAGGGACCAAAAAACAGAGGGGTGGAGGAGAGACAGAAGGGGGAGGGGATGAGGAAAGAATAAAGATGAGTTATGTGCATGGATCAACTCCATGCAAGGAATGCAATCATTACGTACTGTTATTGCATACTAATAAAACTGTAAGTTTTGAAAGAAGTATTAGAAGTTGAAATACCTTGAAGAAAATGATCACTGCTCTTAGTAAGTAACATGGATTGGCACACATCCTTTCCTTTGCTGATCTTTCTTCGGGGGTGACCAGTAGCTGGGATTCACTGCCAGGCCTCTCAGAGGCTGACTGTCTAGCTGGGTGATGTACCAGTACCAGTCACATCAGTTTTCATATCAGCATGCTGGGCCCACAGTTAGGAACACCCTGCTTCATTCTGCGTCACCCTTATCTCTGACCTACGCTGGAATACATGTGTGCTTTACCTCCCAGCGACCTTCCTGTTGGTCCTTCTCTTTGTACACAGCCTTACATTCCAGCCATACCCTCCACTCCTTGCTGTTCTAGAAAGGTCCTCCTGGCCATTGGCCAATGCGCTTCCTCATGCTTATAACACTTTGTACTCCTGTCCTTGCCACCCATTGTCTCGCTGTCTGGTTTGGCCCCTCGTACTTGTCTTTAGGTGTCACCTTAGAGGCCATTTAATTCAGGAAGTTTTTCTTACCATTCTTCTTACCACGAGTCTAGGTTAGATGGTGCCCATTATGTGCTACTTTAAGCACCCACTGTTTCTTTCAGACTTACAACTGACCATGTCAATTTTTAAATTTGTTTAATGGCTTGTATTCCTCTCTAGACTCTGAGCTCATGAATGCTGGGGGTCTTGCCTGCTGGCCCACCAGCGTACAGACAATGCTTAGCACGTATAACGAATATATATTTGTGGAAAACTCACAGTCACCTTTAATAATGACCTGTATTTTACAAGTTGCTTACATTTTTATTGATCTTATTTTATCCTTACAGTAAATCTATGATATGGTGTTATTCATCCTAATTTTTCAGATATAGAAACTCTAGGAAAATTTAATTAAGTTTTCCAAGTTCATCTACCCTTTTACTGAAAATAAGACTTACTCAGGGAAATAACTTTGAAAACTAGAGATCAAAAATGCCAGCCCTAATCAGCCTATGCACGCCTTACCTGCCATCACTGTTCTCTCACTTGGTGGCTACTCTGTAGAGCTAGGTCTGATTTGCAGGGGAACATGGATGGTAGCTAATAAGTGGCAGAGATAGTATTTCAATCCGGTTGTTGGAATCCAAGTTTATTGCTTTTGTTATGTCACCACTCGGTGCTTCATTTGGTTATTGAATACCTCAAGGTATTGAGCAGGTGATCGGGGAGGTGAAAATGATCCAAGCTTCTCTTCTGGAGGACAAGCACTGCAAAATCTGAACCACGGTGGAAGAAATGAGGGTAGTGAGAGCGAGGGGAGGGAAGGAACAGCTGCACAGAAGATGCAAAGAAATGAATGTCAGGACAAAAGTTCAAAGCTAAGGCTGAGCTTGGGAGCCACCATGGTGAGAGGTCAAAAGAGAGGGCAAGAGCCAGCAAAAAATACAAAACAGAACTAGTGACCAGTTTAGGAAAAGCTGCAAAGACTTGTAATCATTGAAACCCAAAGAAGTGAGAGTGCAGAGAGAGAGAGAGAGAGAGAGAGAGAGAGAGAGAGAGAGAACAAAATGCAATTAAGAAGATTAGAAAGAAGGTGGAAAACTCACTGAGTCTGGTGGGATAACAATACTTCTGAAAGGTTAGCTAGAGTAAGAGACAGTTTGTAAGGTTTCAGGAAAGAATATAGGATGAAGAAACAGAGGCAAGAAGGAAATGATTGTAAAAATCTCAGCAGTTTGTTTATAGGCATTGGGTTGTTTATAGATTTTGGTTATTGTGAACCAAAGCACCATGAACATTCACAGAGAGTCATTATAAAAGCATAAGTCATCACTTTTTGCACGTGCCTAGGAGAGGCATTGCTAGGTTACATGGTAAATGCATGCTTTAAGGAACCACCAAGCCTTTTTCTAAAGTGGTTGTATTCTTTTTCATTTCTACTAGGAATGCACGATGCAAGGTTTAGTTGCTATACATCTTCACTAACACTTGGTATTATCAGACTTTTTAGTCTTAGCTTTCATAATGAATGTGAGCAGTGGAATACTGGGATTTTCCTGTGCATTTTCCTGTTGGCCATCTTTTCACGTGTCTGCCATACACCTTCTTTAGGGAAAGATCTATTTAAATCTTTTACCCACTTTTTCATTCTTACTTTTCTTATTGAATTATGAGTTTTCTATGAGCTATTAGATAAAAAGTACATTAAGGCACACCCCTTGCAAATATTTTGTTGCAAATAGTTCTGAAGCTTTATTTTTTTCAACTTTAATAACTTCATTGGGATTGTTTTGGTAGCATAATACATAATTAGTTTTTGTGAAAAATTCCACAGACATTTGAAAAAACTACATATTTTCAGTTTATTGATTATAAAATTCTATATGTCTAATATATATATATATATATATATATATATATATAGGAACTGGGGATCGAACTCATGACCTCGCACTTTCCAGGCAGGCACTTATGCTGCTGAGCTAAATCCCTGGCCCTTATTTTTTGAACTGTATTAATCAAATTCCATATGTTCTCATTTACTTATTTCTATTACCACATGTGTGCAGTGCATGCTTACATTTCTTGTGTGATACTGGCACATGTACACAACACATCTTAATTCTGTTTTTATCTCTTTTCTCTGCCCTCTGTCCTCTTTTGATTCCCTTCCCATTTGAGAAAGATTTATCTCCTTCCTTCATTAACCGTATTTTAAAAGTCAAAATTTTAAATTTTACGAAGTTCAATGTATCCGTATATTCCATATATGGCTTGTACTTTTCGTTTCCCATCTGTGAGATGCTTGCCTATCTTGAGGTCATATAGATTTTTCTCTAGAATTTAGCTTTCAGTTCTTACATTTAGATCTCTAGTCTGTATGCAGCTAATTTTTCTGTATGTTATGAACTAACTGTTGAGGTTATTATTATGTTTAAGTCTCACACGTGGATGTCTAATTATTCCAGCATGATTCGTTAAAAAGATGTCCTTTCTTCATTGGGTTACCATGGCAACTACATGTGGTGTGTTTTTCTTTACCTTCCTTTTGACTGAGGTTCATGGAGCTTCATGGATTTATAGTTTTCATCCAGTTTGGAGAAAGTTTTCCTGTCATTTCTTCAAATGTTTGGCTTTTGTTTGTTTGGTCCTCTGTTTCTCCTTTTAGACACTAATTATGTTAGAACACTAAATATTGTTCTCCAGGTCTCTGATTCTCTTTTCTCTCTGTGCTCCATTACAGTTTCTACTGTTATAGCTTCAAGTTCACTCATGTTTCTTCTGTGGCATCTAATCTGATGTCTACCCCCGAGAGTATATTTGTCATTTTGGATATTGTTTTTCATTTTCAGAAGTTCTATTTGGATCTTTTCTACATCTTTCATTTCTCTCAACATGTTCATGTTTTCTCAAACATATGAAATATATTTATAATGGCCACTTTAATGTCCCTGTCTGCTAATTCTACCAGCTGTGTCAATTCTGGGGATGTTTCTCTTCATTGAAATTTTTTCCTGGAATCATGTTTTCATGTCTGGTAGTTTTGGATTGGACATTAGACATTGTGATTTTATGTTTTTGCTTGTTGGATGTGGATGTATTTTTCTAAGAAAGTTGGACTTGCTCTGACGTGGCATAGGTTGATCCTTTTGAGGACTGTCCTTAATGTCTGTTAGGATGGATATAAAACCTTTATTCTAGGGCTGGATACCTCCAACTGCTAGGGCTTTCTGAGGACACTTGGGAGGACTCTACCTGGTGCTTCTACATTATGAGGCCTTCCCAGTCTGAATGGTGGGGACATGAGTTATTCCAAGCCTTATAGGAATATGAGAAACTGTTTGACTACTACTTTCTGGGGTTCTTCCTCCACTCTTGTAGATTCTTAGCTCACATATATGCAGCTAAGTATTCAGCCAAAAAGTTGAGGAGACCTTTGTATAGCTCTCTAGACCTCCCTCTCTCCACTATCGTGCCCCACAAATTCTAGCCATCTTAGCTTCTTTGAGCACTCTGTCTCTTCCATTTAGTAGGGCCACTGGACTCTGTGTCTCTCTTTCCACTGTGACTTAGAAATGTCCCCATCAGTCATCTGAGGCAGTTGTAGGGCTCACCATATTTGCATTTTTCTTTCTTTAATCTGTCTTGTGTTACTTATGTCCAATGCTTGAAAACAACAGTACCATAGTTTTCTTGGCTTTCTAAACTGTGGGAGGATAACTATCAATCCTTTATAGAACCAGAAATCCCATTTAAATTGGTAACATTTAGGTTGTTGCAATTTATGAAGTGTTAGAAGTGAGACAAAAGGAGAAACCTAGCTGATTTTAAAGACATAACTTTGAATATTTCACTTTGAATACTTTTTTTGGAATATTTACTTTCTCCATTTTCTATTTTCCCCTTTTCACTAAAGGATAGAAGATTCTACTTTAGATTTTTACCTTGAGCAAATAAAAGTTGCAAAGATTGCTTTTTAAACAATTTACATTAGGACCATACTAGGTGCCTACATAGTAGGAAACAGAGCATTGCAGATACTGCTTTTCCCCTCACCTGAAGTACAGGAAAATTATAGAAACTCTGTAGAAATTTCACTTTTTTTTTTTTTTTTTTGCAGTACCAGGGATCAAACTCACAACCTCACACTTGCCAGGCAGGTGCTTATGCTGCTGAGCTAAATCCCCAGCCCGAAATTTCACTTATTGAGTTTAAAGTTCTTAGGCTTTCATTATGACTTTGCCATCATTTAACATGATTGGAATAAAGCTATTTACACTCTTTGGTGCCTCAGTCAGTTTACTGTAATATCAAGGTATTTTTAATGTCTAAGGTAAAGTTATGGGTACAATAAAAGTGATTTTTTTTTCTGATGCAGGACAATAGGGCAACACAGTACAAGAGTCATCTTCAGTTTCCATAAAGATACAGACCGTTAGATATATAGATTGGAAGGAGGCCCAAGAAGCCAAGCCACGCCCTCCCATGAGCCTGCAGCAGTCATGGGCCAGGAGAGAAGAGCACCGCCTGCTCCTCACGGTAAGCAGCCAGCTGATTTGGAGGAATACAGGCTGACATGATAGCAATTGAAGTTAAAAAACAACTCACTGCTTGGATTGTTTGATTGACTTTGCAGGCCTAGAGCTGGCAGTCTGAACATCTGTTTAGAGCATAACAATATGTAACATAGCAACTATGGGGGATTTCCATAGCAATATGTAACACAGCAACTATGGGGGAAATCCAATATTGTTCTCATGGTTTTGTTCCTTTTTATTGTTTTGTTTTATTCCCTTTAAAATTAAAAAAGTAAAAAAAAATATGGTTGAAAATAAACATTTTCCTTGCTTGAATGCCATAGAAAACCACAACGGTCACATCTTAATTTGACATTAAAACTGGTTTTCTTGTCGAACACATGTGGGATTATTGGGGGATTTCCCACTAAATCTCCACTAAAATGTGCTTTAATTTTTCATTAAAGAGACCATCAGGAGGAGCCAAATGTTCTTGATTAAAGATTGTTTTTAATTTAAAAGGCAAGCTTTCTACACTGTTACCTGGTAGGGAGATCCTGGCTACCAAATGGATAGACTTCAAAGGCCCTCCCAATTTGCCCTAAGCCACAGGTAAATATTTACTGTTACTCTAGTACTAGGCAGGACTGGGCTACTTTATCCTTCACTTGCAGGAGATCTTTGGGAGAAGTATTAATTACCACCACGAAAAGTTCCCACTAGAGATTAAGCCTTTTACCATTAAGTTCCTGTCTGAAGTATGAGGATTAATTTCAAGAGTGGAATTAAGGAAGCAAACTGAAACCTAAATTAGGAAGAAAGACTTGTAGAAATAAGGACCAGCAATTGGTCTTTTAAAGGTAAAATACCATGTTCTATTCTCTATTTTGCCTTGCATCTACTGAAGTATAATCAACTCAACTGAAAGGAGGTAGGCCTAATTCATGTGATTCTATAGACAACAGTAATCACTATAAAGTTAGTCTATGTTTTCTTCTGCTCCCAAATGAATAACAAATAATAATTATTAAAAAGTTTGAGTTGAACTAGAACCTATCCTCTGTAACTCCTAATGTTGGCCTTAGAGCTACATAAAGTAAGCACATTTCATCTTCTACATGGAAGTCTTTTAAATATTTAAGGTTGGTCATCAACTTGACTCTCATTCTCTAGAAAAAATACCCGCATGTCTCCTATCACATGGTTTCTAAACCATTCACCACCCTGGGCTGAGTAGAAAATGGCCTACACCAAGGGCAGTTTCTAGGTATTTTTCTCTCTACAATGTCAAGAAAATTCTCACCCTGTTTCTGATTTTTTTCTTCCAATTTTATTCTTTTTAATACACATAAATTCCAAAGGTTTTTGCATAACTGAAGCAATAGTCAGATCTCTCGTATTCTCAGCACAGCTGTTTGGGAAGAAACAGAATTGATCGAGTGGAACCAGTGGCAGAAGAAGGGGAAATTGTGCCTCCCTCCCGTCCAAGCCCTAACCAGGCCTGACCCTGCTTAACTTCTAAGATCAGAGGAGGTCAGGTGTGGTCAGGGTGGTATAGTCACAGGCAAAACATGCTGCTGTGAGACACCTCTTGTGCAGTCACCTCCAGTTGTGGTGTGACAAGGGTGTTCCGGCGTCGTTCTTTGGGGAGGTTAGCATAATGAAAGCGCTCACTTCCACATCTGTGCTTGTGGAATAAAAGCATCTGTGTATTTGTGTCACACCTGTCTTTGCTGTATTAGACCATGAGAAAAGAGTATTTCTGGCCACATGCCAACTAAACGGATGGGGACAGTGCAGGTAAAACCGAGGTGACAGGGAGGGGGTTGGCAGTCTATATATTCAGTAGTGAACAGAATTAATTTCCCTGTCCCCTAGGAAGCTGAAGTGATGAAAGTGACTGGCTGAGCAGGAGATTAAAGTGGCCTTGGGGACCATGGCTGCAGGGTTCAGCTCCCTCGTAAGACACCTCCTGAGGGCAGCCCCAGCTCTAGAGGCCACCTGGAGGTAGCCGAGTGTTTCAGGAGGAGCACAGAAAGAATCAGAAATAATGTATCACTGAACTAGAGCTGGGAATTTCCACGTGTGCCTGGGACATGTTTTACAAAGTACTTAGGAAGCAGGTGTGCGTGGGTTCCGGTTACACTGCTGCAGGTTGATAATCTTTTCTTTTCTTTTTAGTGGGGGATGTATAAGTAGATAGTAGGCAGAAAGAAGGACACACTTTGAAGGGAGTGTAAGTGCTTAGACAGCGAGAACTGCACATTGATCATCTTGTCAGCAGGTTCTAACTCGCTAATTTAAATAGCTTGAATAAGATTTAATTGAGATCTTTAAACCTATATTACTGTAAAAGTCCATTAAGTGTTTTTTTTTGTTTTTGTGTTTTTTGACGTGTCTGGCTATGTAGCCTAGGTTGGTCTCAAACTCACTGTGTCACCTGGCTGGCCTCGAACTTGCAATCCTCTTGCTGAGGCTCCGGAGAGCTGGGATTACAGCAGGCACCACCACACCCCGGAATTAACCTTAACAAACCTGTCACATAAAATCATAAAAAGTGTCTGTCCTTAAAGGAATAAAGAAGAGTCCAGAGAGGGGACTGAGAAGCGGGATATGAAACCTGAGTTCACTACAGAGCAAGCTCTTAACAGAACAGCTTGGAAATTCCTTCATGGGGCTGAAATGCCAGTGAGGTGTAGGTGGATACATTTCTTTCAGTTGTGATAAGACAGTTCACTTTAAACTCCTACTTTTATCATAACATTGCCATCTAAAAATATCTTTAAGACCGCAATTCCTTATCTTGTACTTGACATTCATAGTATAATTTTAAAAGAATTTAAAAAGTCACAACAGACAGGTGGAACTAAATATAGATTGAAGACGCATGAATTATGCTTTCACATCTAATTTGTTCACTCTTCTCTAAATCTAACACTTCCCACTCTGTTACTGTTTGGCTAGGAAGGAGGTAGGGCTAACTACTTTAATAAAAAAGAGTACAATTCTTTATGTTCTCTTTATCTGCTATTAAATGACCAAGATTGATAGCCAAATGCATGTCTAAAGGTACTAAGTTAAAAAGATAGGTCCTCAACGCTGTTGCTAACATTGACAGATGACCAAAGTTAGTACAGGAAGCTCCTAGTTTACAACTGGTTTGTGTTCCAGAAATGTACTTCAGTGTCTGGAGGTCAACTTACACTTTCTATTTATTTATTTTTATTCCTATATCCCCAGAGCCTAAGAGAGTGGGACACACATCATGGGTATCCAGGTATCTCCAGAATGACCAGATGAACCAGCCCAAAGTGTCTCTTCTCTAATAATGCAATGGGAATTTTATTGCTAGTAGTTAGTATTTACGTAGCACTTAGCTATTTATAGAACACTTTTATACAAGTCTTATCCTGGTCTTTCTCACACTGAGCCAACTTAAAAGTGAAGAGCCTAGAATCAAGAGCCATTTGACTATACAGGGAGTTCAAGGTTGGGAACTGGGGTGATAGCAATGGAAGCAGAGAAGGAACGCAAAAGTTAGGACTGGCAAAACCTGGGAACGCAACAGATACGAGGCTCCGACTCCTCCACTCACACTGCCACTGTTCATGTGGCAATATTATAACACAGAGATTAAAGCGCCACCCATTAACACAAAGAGGAGGCACAGGGAGCAGGGACTCATCGCCTTTTCCCTCCCACCTTTTCTTCCTCAGGCAGTGAAGGGTCTTCTTTACGTTTAATGGTTGAGAGGAGGGCAGCTCCTTTTGAGATAGCAAGAATAAGATCCCCCAACTAGTCAGCTGCAAAGTGAGGCGCCAGGAGGAACCGCTGATCTGGTTAGGCAGTGCCTAATACAAGCCCTCTGTTAGTGGACTAGCTGGATGGAAAGGATTTCCTTTCTATCTTCTTGTTTTTTTTTTTTTTTTTTTTTGGTGCTGGGAATTGAACACAGGACCTTGAGACTGCCAGGCAAGTGCTGTGCCACTGAGCTAAATCCCCAGCGTGGAAAGGATTTTCTTTAGTCACAACTTGTGTATTTAGAGCTGGCATGAAATGGGTCTTGACATAAGCTTCTGATTCTGTATGTGAATTTTCTCTAGAACCGGGATTATTTGGCCTTTGCTGAAACATTTCATGGGGTGGTCAACTGGAGAGAGCTCACGCTGCCTTTGGCTGCATCTGGATTTCTAGAAAGTCTTCCTTTGCTCAGACTCTTGCCTTTGGAAGGCATCAGAGTCCATTTAATCCCTCTTCAAACATCTAAAGAATGCTAGCAATTCCTGAACATCCATAAATCCTCTCATAGGCGAAATATCCCAAGTTAATTGTTCATTATATAACCAACAAGGTTCCTGACTGATCTCCCCAGCCCTACTCAGCTGCTCTAAACAGGAGCGTCTTGACCTGAGCACAGTATCTAGCTATGCCTGCATTAGAAAGGGGGGCAGAAGGACTATTCTCCGCCTTGTTGGGAGCATTGCTCTTCTGCGCACAGGGCCTAGGATTGAATTCATTCTTTTTGGCAGCTGTGATACGGTTGATTCGCATTGAAACCACAGTCAACTAAAACTCTGAGGTCTTTTTCTTACATGAATAGCTGATAAGTCACACCTCTCTGGCAGTAGCACAGCTGGCTTTTTGAAAAGAGGAATTCGCATGTATCATTGTTAGATTTAATCTCCTAAATTTTGCTCGGTGATCTTTCACACTGCGCCCTGTTTTCCTTCTTAACTGTTCTGATTATGTTATCCCTGCTCGGGACTGTGGACACGTCTCCGCTGCCCACAAGGGCAAGTCCAAAGGAAATGACAAGAAGCCCCTGAGCCTCCAAGGCCGGCCTTGCTCGCCCACCCCTCTAAACTCTACCCCAGTGCCCATCCTACCACGGGCTCCAACCATTCTGCAGGTTGACGTTGCTTTATTGTGTGCACTTTTCCACGGAATCATCTGTTCCATTTTTCAATTACTATCCATTTTTTAAGAGCCAGCAATTTAAACATCCCAATTAGCCTCAAGTTCTTAAAAGGAGACTATATCACAACAAAGTGCAGGTAAGAAGGAAGAAACATAGCTTATAATATTTTTTTTGGCAAAAAAAGTTGCAATTTGTTTTGACCAAAAAATATCTGATACCCAAACCACTTTCTCTAGTGAAAGTTTCTCCCTAACCAGTTTCTCATTCCAGCTCTAGAAAAGCAGGTGAGTTGGATTTGGCTTACTTGAAATAGCAGTTCTCTGGGAGAGAGAGTAACAAGTGTGGTAGTTTATCGAGAGAACCAAATAGCTACACAAGCTTGTCTGGAGACCGCGTCACGAGGTGACTGTTTTTCACAATCACAGAACAGCCACCCTTGCAGCTGACACAGCACTGTGACAAGGAGCTTGGCTGGCAACACTGCAGGAGGACAGGTGCCCTTTCCCATCATTTCCAGTGACACTGAGGACAAATCACCCCCCCCCCCGAACCTTTATGTGTACCTCGAATTGTGCACCAAGAAGTGGTGACAGATACACCTCCCGTCCAGATGGGAGCCCTCTAGGCAGGTCTCCGAGGATTAGGGCAGAGCCTGGGGTCTGGGTTCACAGGCAATGGGACTCCTGGCATCTTATCTACATAGACCGTCTGCCTGAGGAGCTGTCCTCCCAAATGCAAATGGCCAACCAAAGAGATGCCCGGCAGCTCATCTCCCAGACATTCCAATTAATGTGCTTGCCATGAAAGGGTTTTAAATCACAAAACACAATGAAAAGTTGTCATCGGTAATATTAACAAGGCCTCAGAGCACATTCATGTGATAAAGAGCACGTTGGTTAGAATGTTAGAATTTAAGGTACTGTTTCTCCAGGTGTGGTCTGCACTACTTCAAGGAGCTCACAGAACAGGATGAGAGCTGTGATGGAAATAAAGGTAGGGAACTACGGGTGCAAATGTGTGACACACACGTACAGGGCACCTACCCTTAGATTTTGGTTAGAAGTGAAGTTTAAGCAAAGTTCTTAAGTCTGAATAGGAATTATCTATCTATCTATCTATCTATCTATCCATCTATCTACCTATCTATTATCTATGTATCTATCTATCCATCCACCTACCCACCACCAACCCAATCATTCATCCATCCATCCATCCGTGCATGCATGCAAAATATTTGCATGAACAGCTCTAAGGAATGAGAGGTATGATTGGGGGGAAGATCAGAAGCACTGTTCAAGTCAAGGAAACAAATGTCAGAGGGCAAGAAAGGGCTCCTTGGAGTGATAAAGCAATTCCCAAGAGACGGCTGGAGGCTTCAGTGTAGGAGGCAGCAATAGAAATAAATCAGGGAATGTTTAGTAAGGGCCTAGGCCAGTGGTGACAAAACTTTTAGAGAATGAGTGCCAAACTGCAACCCAAAACCCACTTATTTATCACAAAGTACCAATACTGCAACTAAACCTGAACGCTGATTAATTTATAACAGACAACTCAGACATTAGCATCTTTTGTCTTAAAAGAAAATCAAAGTAACACACATGCCATAGATTCGCCACCACTGGCCAAAAGAAAATCAAAGTAACACATATGCCATAGATTCGCCACCACTGGCCTCGCCTGTTACCTTAAGAATGGCATGAAATTATGAGATGACAGGGAGTCACTGAAGAGTTTTAAGCCGTTTAAGACAAGAAGTGACATTCTGCATTCTAAAAAGACTCTTCCAAGCACAGTATAGATAGCAGATTGGGGAGCAAGTGAGCTAGAATAGAAAGCACATCTTAGGAGCACACTGCAGGGATGTGTACAGATGGAAGATAATGCTGCCTTCCACCGAAAGCCGGAGGGTGGAGTCTCTCAAGAGAGCCTGAGGTAGCATCGGAACTCAGTGGGACAGGATTTGCTGAGTATTTGCAGTTGACTCTCAGCTTTTTGCCTCTGTGGATCTTTCTGGGTGAGGCACAGATGCCATTCTTACAGGTTTTATTTTCTCTGTTAAAGATGTTTGTGAGAGTCTAGCTCTTTTGGCTGAGAGTGAGTCAGGGGTTTAAAGAGGGGGTCTTACAGAGAGGAGAGTAACACTGACGAGAGTCACCAAGGAATGAAAGAGCCGAAAAAGGATTTGTGGGAAGTCTGAGGGCCAAAAGGAGAGTAGACACCCACATCTGTAGAGGTGTCACCTCTCAGGACAATTGTGTTACTGTTTCCCCCAGCAGAGTTCAGACGTCTGGGTGAGTGGCAAGAAGACAAACAGTAGTGCTGATCTAGGGTGAGGGTGTTGCAGAAGACCAGAGGACTATGGACTGAAAACTGATAGAAGACTCCAGAGGGAAAATCGTGGGGGCAGGCTTCGTATCCTGCCTATTTTTGCAGACAAATAGGAGCCAGAGGAGAGATAAAATAAGTGGGCTACTGTGACATAACTAGATGCTTTGAGGGAAGTGAAAACCAGAAAGAAAAGAAGCCAGAAGTAACAGAGTCCATCGGAGGGGAGAGTTGGGAAGCGAGGGGTGTTGGTCCCCTGGTTTTTTTTTTTTTTTTTTTTTTTTTTTGCAGGTCACATAAAACATAAAACCCTTCCTCTCCTTCCTCAGGAAGGACCGTGGTGGGCTGACATTTTTCTAAACCCTGATAATCACAGAGAAGCGATTGTTGCCAAAGGGTGAGTTTTGCACTGCTGTGGGTGTGCTGGGATGGTGACAATAAAGATGAGTGATTGTACATGGCTCTTCTGATATGTCCTGGGTTTGATGTCTGCCACTTACTTTTTTCTTTCTTTCTTTCTTTTTTTTTTTTTTTGGTTTGTTTGTTTTTCGTGCTGGGAATAGAACTCAGGGAGCACCAGGAGCTATCTCTTCACTACACTTTTTCGAGTCAGGGTGTTCCTAAATTGTTCAGGCTGCCTCCAAATTTGTGATCCTTCTGCTTCAGTCTCCCTAGAAGCTAGGATTATAGGCAGGCACCACCACCCATAGCCTAGCTTTTGTTGTGTTTTTGTTTTGTTACCAGGGCATGCTGTACTACTGAGCTACGCCTCTAGTCCTGCTTTATTTTTTATTCGGAGTCGGGAAGTGGGCTTAGGGGTATGTTTACTGGAACATAGAGAATGAGAAAAATTTAGGCACCAGTACTAAGCAGTGCAAGAAAGTTGACCACATTTTGTCTCTTCATTTCAGTTTTCAAACAGAGAAGCCTGTTTCAGTAGCAGCCAAAAGACACAATATTTGCACAAATGAGCATGATGTCATGTAGAAAACATTTGCATATTTTTCATAATTATTTTTCACCTTAGGAACTTTGCTCATGCAGTGTAAAGCAACATCAGCAAACATAGCTGGGCCTGGGAAGACTTCTACGCCTCTGGTTAGGTAATGAGAGAGGAGAAATATCTTAGACAGAGGGGTGCCATTTTGCTTTTTTGCTCACTAGTGAAAAAGAAATCATCTAAGAAAAGAATTTGTGTCTCTGAGATAAAAGAAGTGCATGCAAAGTACCCAGTACAGAAACTGGCACACTCTGTAGAGATCTGTTTCTATTCTCCCCCTTAACAGGACAACTCAACATTAATATATTCAGTATTAATTAAAACATTAACAGGGATGTTTAAAAAATTCTGCAAGCAAATCGAGACTGTGAAAATATAAACACTTTTGCTAAAATGGGATTAGTTGTCCACTCACTCCACATTTTTGATAGATGGTCTCCCACAACACATTCTGGAAATCAGATTAAGCAGAAAAACGTATGTAATTCTATGGTTTAACTTTTCCTCCAAAATGTGATGGTTTGAGACATTCTAAGAAATTACTCCCAAAGCTGGAGTTTTGAAAGTTGGAAAAGGATAAGAAATGGGTGAGTCCAGATGAAACTGAGTATGAGGCCCTCAAAATCAGAGGGCCCCTAACATCGGCATTCCTCTTTTAGCATGGCATTTTCAAAGATTTCTTTCCTTCCCAGGACAGCACCCTCGTTATTGCTCTACTTCCATTTTCTTCCATCACTTCTGTGGTTAGTGTTTTTCCTGCTCTCTGCTTGTTTTGGTTCCTCTTTCAAAAGCCAAAGTTTCTCCTTTCAACTTCCCACTCACTTGGCATTTTAGAATTTACACCCACCACGCTGACTGCGACAACCATCTCAGGAATACCCGACTTACGCTGTGGCTTACTGAAATAGCTGGGCCCTAAGCGAGTGAGATGGGTTTCTGTATGTTCCTTGGGATTCTAAGTGTTTTCAGGAATGACAGCATCAGTGGACAAAGTTTAATCCCCTCTGACCTCAGGCCTCAAGCCTTCCTTCCTCTTTTCTGTCCACACCCATTCCCACTTTGATCTCATCCAGTTTTGCAGTTTTAAATCCTCTCCACACTGGTCACTCCCGAAGTTAGGTATGTGGTCCAGACTTCTCTGAACCCTAAGTCTACAGATCCAACTTGCTCCTGTGTATCTCCACTTGGATGACTCACAGGCAGCTCAAACTCAACATGTCCGAGCCGAGCTCCCGGTGTTCCTCCCCAGATCTGCCTCCCTGGGGGCTTCATCATCTCAGCCAGTGGTAACCCCACTCTTCCAGGTGCCCAAGCTGCAGACATCCTTGCTTCTTTCTCCCTCTCTGTGTCCAACCTGTCCTGTTGCCTATTAGTCATCCAAGTGGAGACACTGAGAAGGAAGTCGGCTCTGTGGGGTTAGAGTTCAGGGAAGTCTGGATCAAATCCATCAATTTAGGAGTCATCAGGGTACAGATGATATTTAAAGCTCTGAAACTGGATGAGATCATCAAGAGAGTGGGTGTGGATGGAAAAGAGGAAGGTCTGAGAACTGAGGTCAGAGGGGATTAAACGTGTGCTCCTTTACTCTCGGCTTTTTATAGAAAAGAGGTTCAGAATCCAACCACTGTCA
Organism: Dolichotis patagonum; assembly: GCA_004027295.1. NCBI lineage: Eukaryota > Metazoa > Chordata > Mammalia > Rodentia > Caviidae > Dolichotis > Dolichotis patagonum. The sequence continues at coordinate 17,898 of PVJX010007025.1, read as the reverse complement.
CCATTTCCATGGCTACCCTCTGTCCACAAACCACCACCAGACTGAGCCTGAATTACTGGAGCAGCATTGTAACAGGTGCTTCCCTCACCTTCCCCCCCTCTTTGTCTTCTCTTAATGCACAAGCCAGAGTGATCGATTTAAAGTAGATTATGTCTCTCTGTTTAAAAACCCAACGGCTTCCACCACACAGAGTAAAAACTAATGATGTGGTAGGTAAGTCCAGATTAACGATGGTCCAGATTACTTTGAGAGTGAACAAGGATGCTAAAATATTCAATTTGAACTGGTCGTCGGGTCATCTCATGATGTCCACGCTTCCCCATCCTATCTCAGGTCTCACAGGCTCCGCTGCATGGTGACCTTTAGGCTTCAGTTCCAGTTCCTTGCTGTGCTGAAGGTCCCAGGCAGAACTGCTCAGGGACTGTGCTCTTTATGTATCTGCGGGGCTCACTGTTCCTTTCCTCTGCTTAGGACCTTATTTAAAAGTCTTGGGGAGGCTTTTCTTAAGAGCTGCATCTATACATTACTCTCCTTGCCCACCTCTTAGTCTCTTTCCTTGCTTTATTTATTTATTTATTTTGCATTGATCACTACCTGAACAGTCTGTGTATTTTACTTATTTAGCACCTTACATTTCAAAGGCAAACACAAGGGCAGGATTTTTTGACTTTTGTTCTATCACTCCAACTCCTGGCACACAAGAAGCATCTTACAAATATGTGTAGAAAAAAAAAATGGAAGGATGGTGTTTAGGGAGGTGGATACATTCAATACAGTTAACAAACACCATATTACTGTTTCGTAGTGACTTTCTTTGGAATTCAGTCCAGTGAATGTATTTTGGACATTTACTCCTCGTGGGGTTCTGTGTGGGGTGCAGAGGCTAAATGCTGGGAGCCACAGAGCAAGCACAAGGATTGACTAGACAATGTCCTTTAAGAGCCAACTCTTGGGAGTAAAAGAGACAGGGACGTGATGTGACAGTTATGCCTGAGTGGCATGGGGCGCAGAGGAGGGACAGATTGTCCTCATCGAGTTTCTGACACTTCTGATTACTGATCAGAAGTGACTGCTCCTCTACTTCCTGGTGTGAGTCATCTTCCTTAAATTCTAAAGCATCCCAACCCCTTGGACCTCCACAGGGAGTCCTGGAGTTCTCCGCTCCTTGGAGCCTCCTCGTATGACAGCCATGTGTGCCCTCTGGGTGCCTGTCCCTCTCTGTTCTTCTCTGTGGGCCTTCATTTTTCAATCAGTCATTACAATAATGCAACGCATTACAATCTGATTTCTCAAAGTTTCTGAACTACAAACAGAACAAATGCAAAGCAAACAAATGCTAAATAAGCTTTTAAAAAATAGCCAAGAACTATTTGTTTTGGATGAAAAAAAATACAACCTTTGAAATAAATCAAATCATTTACTGAATGAGTATCTGGATTTGTTCTCATCTTCATGTAGCTTCTTTAAATAATTTTAACTGATCGCTGCTCTGTAGATTTTCTTTAAAGTCGTAGTTTGGAAACATGCTGTCAGAAATCTGTAATTCCATGCCTAAAGGAAGGAACAGGTCTAGGGCATGTATAATCAAATTACATAAGTATATACAACATTTTATTTTCAAGTAAATTTAACAAAATTATAGCTGAGAATATGCTTCATGATGACACATTAATACATTAGATGACTAACTTAGAAAAACTACTTGGAGTAGTCACTAGCTAGATAAAAAGTATTTCCCTCCCTGAAAAAATGAAACAACCAAAAAGCACGCTAAATGGCACCGAAGAACTGTATATTCATTCCCGTCTCTCTTATTTTAAATGATCTTAGGTAGCAATAAGCACAAATAGTTGCTTGTTATAATTGTTATAACTTTTTTTTGTCTTTTTGAGAGAGGGTCACACTATACAGTTCAGGCTGGCCTTGAGCTCACTTTGTAGCCCAGGGTGGTCATCTCCTGGTCTCAGCCTCCAGAGTGCTGGGATTACAGATGTGCGCCACCACATCTGGCTTGTTATAACTTTTTATCTAATATAAAAAAAACCAACCAGTTTTATCAGGCAAAGTGCATGCAACTATATCACCTATTGCTGATTTTCCACTAAACTGTTATAGACAATTCCTAACAATCACTCTAGCAATTTGGCTTAATTTTTTTCCTTTTTTATATTTTGAAGTTATAATAAAGCTCACCTGTACAACCAACTTCAAGGAGAGCTAATTATCACAGCCTGGCATAGGTTATCACTAAATTGATTCTGCCTGAGTCACTTTGACTTAGTAAGTCTCCATTGTTTTGGTCTGTAAGTGGTGTTAATGTTGACACTCTACTAACGAGGCTCTAATGAGGCCAAGGGATGTGGTACACTTAACAGAGCATTCTCGGGAAGGCTTGGTACACATTTGGTGACACTTGGTGACAGTCATGACTTAGGACCCTGACTGCAAAGAGCAGCCATGAGCAGATTTCAGCATTAGGAGAAAACAAGTAACTAACTAAAGGGTACTGTTTAGAAAGCATTACTACTCCTACATTGTTTTATGTTTTTAAAAATTCTAAATATAGCTTAACATATAAATGTAAATAGCTGGAAAACCTGATGAAGTAATTTACTGTTTTCTGCACATTTGTACCATGCTGATTTATCATCAGGTAATGACTGACACACAATACTCTCAGTGACCTCAAGGGACAAGTCAATGCTTGGATACTGAAGGTCTTTTCATCTGCACAATAATTAGGTGGATTAGTCATGTACCATCTCATATTATTTAGTGGATAATTCCATAAATTCTCATGTGTACTCTTAGTTGGTTGTAAGGATTTTGAAAGAAAGGAACATACACAGTTTTTATATCTTTTACACTGTCTGATGTGGCACAAAGAATTTCAACTTAGTGTGTCTAATGGAAGTAGCACTGGACTAGAAGTCAGGAAATACAGATGTGAGCTGAGTGATTCTAGACAAGCCACTTACACTTCTCTTAGACTTCAGAGTACTCAGGCATAATATTCTTTTCCATTGATGATATTTAGATTCCTTTTCAAAGTACTCATTCTAAGAAACACTAGCAAAACAGGTTTGGATTGACTAGCAAACACTATAAAACTGAGCTTTGATTGATGTATGTCATTAATTAATACTCAACTTCATTTTACCATACCTACAGTTTGTAGGAAATGTAACCCTTTATTGTAGATATTGTCCGCTGATGAAAATGCTCTATGAACTGAAAGTTCTTGTGGCCCATTCTATCAGACACAAATCCTTCAATCTGCTTTAATTACATCCAACCCTTTCGTGCTGGTTTTTTCTGCCCTCTGCCCTGTTGTACTTTTTCCTTAGTATTTATCACAGTGATACACCATATATTTTATTCATTTGTGTTCTCTCTCTCTTTTCACCCTTTCTATTCTTTTCTTGCCTCTCTACTTAGAATCTAAGTTTCATGAGGACAGAATTTTATATGCTTGGTTCACTGCTATATCCCTAGTACCTGGAACGGCATCTGACACACAATAGCTGAAAAATTATTTGAATGAATGGATAAATAAACATTATTTAAGATCCTTTACTACTCACCCCATACCATAACTTATCTCTTATGACTGCTAACTCAGTGTTTCCATGTTAACCAGAATTTCAGAGTATCTCCTGCCTAAGGCTTATTCATTTCTCCCTCTGTCATTTAAGGATCTTCCTGTACCCAATCCCTGCTTATTAGATCATCCATCCATCCATTCTGTGCATCCTCTCAGTTATAGATTTCTTGACAGCTTATGTGAGCCAAGTAATGTGGTAAATTCTGGGAATACAGAAGTAAACACCCCAACACAACCTTACCCTTTTGAACAATTCCATTGATTCAAGGGTTGCTCAGGGACTCAGCTACTCCCTGGGTTCTTGGCTTTCCTAACCATTGTCTCTAACTTTACAGCCCCCACTCTGAATGCTGTAGATATTTGCCAAGCCGCAGAAATGACTCTGTGGCTTGGTTGGTTGCTATCCAACTTGTAGAGCAAGAGATTCTCCCTTCTACGGAGATGCTGTGTGCATCACCGGACAGTTGCTTTGGGTCACTGAGCAGATGTTGCTTCCCAAATGCTGTTGATCCAAATTCCAGCTCCGTGAGGCCTGACTGTGTGGGGCCTAAAATAGCTTGCTGTGTCTCCTCCACTTGCCTGTGTTTTCTGTTCTCAGAGGTGATCTGAGGGTATGTCTTTGCATCCCAAAAGAGGGTAATTAATCCATCACCTTTAGCTGCAAGGTTATTATTATCTACTTCTCTTCCAAAATAAACGACTAAGCCTCCAAAGGACAGAGAATCTTGAAATCAATCCTTGCTGAGCCCCAGAACTATTTGTGTCTGGCACCAGAGCTTTGGGAGCACTTGCCGGCTCCACCCTAGCCTTTTCTACTTTGCGCTTTGTGGATCTGTAGGGTCCTGAAAGAGGGTAACTGGAAGTCTGCAAAAAGATGGCCCCAAGGCCCAATAAGTTTGGCAATGACACTGCTTATTTCTCCCACTTGGGGTATACAGTGAATAATGAGTCCATTTGTATATTTATAAATGTCCAACTTCATTAAACCTGGTTGCTATGGTCTGAACGTGGCCTCTAAAAGTTCATGTGTTGGCTGGTCATGGTGGCTTGAACCTGTAAACACAGCCTTGGGAGGCTGAGGCAGGAGGATAGCTGTGAGGTTGAGGCCAGCCTGGGCCACATAATGAGATCCTGTCTAAAACAAACAGAAGTGCAAAAACAAAACCAAAAATTAAAGTTTGTATGTTGCAAATTTCATCTCCAGATGGATCTGCTCGTGATGTCTGGAGGTGACAACTTTGGGAGGATGATGGCATTAATGCTGTGCAGAAAATGACACCCTCTGTGTCTCAGGAGATACCCTTGCTACTGTAGGACACAGCAATGAGGTCCTCACCAGACATGGAGCAGATCCTGGCTCCATACTCCTGGGCCTCCCAGCCTCCAGAACTACAAGTGAATAAACTTCCTTACAAATCACCCGGGAAACAGAAAATAGACTAAGTCACCAGTCAGTGTTTTCAGCCTAACCTGATGTCTGAATTCTTTAATCCTAGGTGACCAGTGACAACTTAGAAAATGCAACTTCTTAGGAGAAACCTGCTAGGCAGACCCTTCTTCCTCTTCACATTATACCCAAATGAGCTGCAGCAAATGGCTTGGAAAGAGTGAGGCAGGTGAAAACAGGCACAGCGCTCTCTGTCAGAAAGAAGTTTTAGGGGACCCATCACAAAGGGAGAACTGAGTTTCATGGAATAAATACTAGACTCCAGGTTGCAAAACTTGGAACAGTCCTCGAGCTGTCACAGAGCTCACCATGTGGCTTCATTACTTTTCTCTTGTTGTGGAGACAAAGTGAAGCAAGGGAAGGTTTATTTCTTACTGTTTTGGGGGTTTCAGTTCATATTCAGCTGGCTATAAACAGCAAGGTGGCGTGGCAGGGAAGCCGCTCACGGCCAGCCCCACAGCAAGACAGAACTGAACAAGAGAGTGAGACACGCCTTCCTCCCACCCTTCCACTGTATGCTGGCTCCACCCCTGGGCGGGTACAACACCCAGACCACCAATCCGAGTGCTAGACAATGAACCAATCACAAATACTTGATTTGGCTGCATCCACCATTGCATGAGGCTTGGGCGGGGGAGCCCATCTGAACATAAACCATAAGGTGATTTCAGGCAAATCACCTTAGCTCTGAACCACCTAGCTTTGAATCTGGTCTGGGAAAGGAGACCCTGTTTAGGATATGATCATAGTCTGGTCTTTGAAACTGCCGGCCAGCTAGGAAGTCTGGGTAGCAGGTTCCACTCTGGTTTGCAAAGTGCTCTTCTGCGGTGGGTGGTGTAAAGCACTTGGCTAGTGTGGGCGAGGCATTATTTCACACTGACGAGATTGGGCGCCTTCAGGGTGGTATGGCCGTAGACTATTCCACACCCTGATTCAGAAGGAGGAGGTTAGTTCCCAAACCTGTCTGTTTTCTGAAGGAAGGAAATTTTATAATGGACTGACATACACTTGCAAATAATGCTCTGGGGAATCTAAGTTGTACTTGATGTGACCTAAAGTTTAGTTTCTTTTTGCTCAGAATTGGATGTAAGCATTGATGACAGTAAGTCATTTAGAGAAGACGGATTTTTGCTTCTGCTCTAGGTTAGATAAGTGTTACTTTCATCATCGTTAATTAATCTCTGGACTGTTATAATAAATTCAATGTGATTCTTGCCAAGCGAGGGTGGCTGCCATCTGCTTACTGAAACTGCTTCCTAGCTGCACACAACTGGTAGCAATGAGATGCAGGCAGCAGACAGAACGTCGTGGGTCAATTTCAGAGCAATCTGTGCATTTGAGACACGCATCTGTGCTGACATGATGTTCTACACATAAAGAAGCAATGAGACTAACTCACCTGCCTCTTTCCTGTCCTGGTATCTTTAAAAATGTCCATCATGACAGGAGGCAAATGGGCTAGTGTTATTAAGCAGACTGTAGGGACCCTGGTGCCAGCAGCCCTGTTTCTAGTAGAATCTTCAGGGTGCATGAAGCCCATGTAGCTGACGATGTAGTGGAATTTCTAGGCAGCAGTGGGAATGGGAAGAAGCTTCCAAACCAACCTGTTCATCAGGCCCCCGGATGAGCACTGTTCCCCCATGGAGAGAATTAACAGCACTGAGTACAGTGCCTGACACATAGCAAGGACTCAACAGATGCTTATTAAATGCATAAATGGCTGCTAGCAGGGATATGTCTTAGTGTCTGTAGTCATTCTAACACGTGCGTGGTGTGTGTATCTAGTGCTTAGGTTCCCAATTTCTCAGCCTTGATATCACTGACATTTTGAGCTGGATAATTCTTTGTTGGGGTAGGGGAAGGAATGCTGTCTTATGATGCACTTTTGTAAGTTGAGTAGCATCCCTGGCTTCTACCTAATCAATGGTGTCCTTCTTAACCTCACAATGTCTCCGGAAGTTGCCAAATGTTGCAGTGTCTCATGGTAGGAGGATGTGATATCACCTTCATTAGGAACCGCATCATCTATATATTTATGATATGCACCAGAATCAGAAAGACAACACTACCTGTCTTCTCTTTTGTTCTGAATTACTATTTCTTGATCTACCTATTACAGGTATCACAGTCTCTTTAATCTGCTTTTAATTGGCCTTTAGCAAATGAGCTCACATATCTGGGAGAACCTCTCTAGGTACTGCTACCTTGTTTCCCAAAAAGGGGAAGGAAAATATTAAGCAAAGAGAAAACCTTCCATACAGAAACTGGCACCAGTAGCCACGGAGACTGTTTTGCAGAAGGAGCTGATTTTAGATGCAGGATTGCACTAAATTTCTAAGCTGGAACAGATGTGCCTATGAACCCAAAAGGAACCTTTCTGTCTTAAAAAAAAAAAACCCAAAAAAACAAAAACTTACCTTCATTTGTTTGCTGTGCACTTTGGGAATCCTAATGATAAAACTCCAGTGCCACACAAAAGCAGTTTTCTGACAGACTATTTTTTTTTGTCTGTTGGCTTTGTTTCTGTTTAGTTCCTATTTATGTCAGCAGTGTCAGGAAGGTACCAGTGCGGGCTCCAGGAATAGGCTGTCTCAGTAACGTCACCCTCACAAACAGAACTAGTAGTGCTCTTAACAGAAGAATCCAGTAGCCTTTGAACCCTCTAATGCTGAGAGATGATGTGTGTCTACTCTCTCACAATGGAAAAAAACTCAGAATCCTAGAATTCTGACTTAAACCCAGCCAGTGGACAATCTACTTGAACATGACTAAACATCCATGGCTAAGAGTGAGAAATAATTTATGACAAATAAAGCTCATGAAAAATTCTAATTTCCTTCATGTTACTACAAGCATAGCTTCATGCTTTAAAAAAAATGTGGGCTGGTAACATTTTTCTGCCTCACTTTACTCACAGTGTGGTGTGAAACAGATGCTCTTACCTCGCCTCCAGTGCATGGGAAAGGGCTGGAATATCTAGAGGTGCAGGGAGCTCCCTTCTTGACAACATCGTCTTCCAGGCCAAAGGTAGCTGAGCAGTTAGTCGCAAAGTACTTGTAAGGCTTCCAGGTCTTTCCAAAGTCCTGGGACCGGTCCAGCACCATGGCTGCCGGCCTGGGGGACTTGAACACCATAATTAGGTGAGTGAAGTAGAATTCAGCTTCCAGATCTAACTGGATCTTTTCTCTGTGCACATCCTCTGCAGACTGCCACCAGGTGCGGGGAAACCTGAAGGACGAGTCTGCCATGGCAGATGGCAGGTGAGCCAGGTGAGGGTGGGCAGCATTGCACTTGTCGCACTTGGGCTGCCGGCAAGTGTGATCGGCATTCTCGCTGTAGGAGCAGTACAGTTCGGTGCCGTTCTGTCCACAGGTGCTGTCTGCCCAGAGTTTTCTCCCGAGAGCCAAATTTCCCATGCGAGGGTTGCAGGCTTTTTCACAGCGGGAACTCGCTCCAGCTACGCCACTCAGTCCTAAGGAGGGGAAAGCGAATGTCATTATTCAGGACAAACCCCAAGGGGAAAGAAAGTTCTTATCTCTCTACCTGGTCCATCTATACCAGTCAAGGGATCTGCAAAGAGCTTGAGATTTTCCATAAAGGGAAGTTCTAGCATGTTCGATCACGGACCCTGGTCTGCATACACAGTGTCTTTGTGCGTATTGGGCATGTGCATTTTACTTCTTATGTTTAGATGTAAAATTCATATAAGAGGAAAAATATAAGAGAAAAAGGGGGAGGGAGAGAAGACACACACATTGGGGTGAAGAATACTGGCATAACATTTTCAAGTGCTTTGCTTTATAAATGTTCTTTAGTTTTGAAATGTTTTTGAAGTTCACAAATTGCATCAAAAATATTTTTTTAAAAAAACATCTAATTTAATTTTTCAGGTGCAAGTTGAGTCCTTCTGTCTGATTATCTGACATGTTTATTATGAGACTGTATTCAGTAGGAAATGGAGAATTCTATTTTCTTTCTGTGTTTAAGGCAATAAAGAGATCAGTTCTCCAGGAAAAGTAGTATGAGACATTTAGTAAACATACAATGGGACCTCTTTTAGGGAGGTGAAGCTAGAGACTGTAGGATCTCAAATGTGCAGTATCCATTTGTAATATTAAGTAAACATAACAGAAGAGTCCACCTCTAAACCGCTAAATGATGGAAAGGAGGATTTCACAGGCTCCCTGCCTCTTGAGTGTGTCTGCCCAGGACAGGTTGCTCAGTGGTCATCCTTCTGCTTAACAAGAGGATGTTTATAGCCTGGCAGCCACTACTTACCACCAACTTGAGTCACTGTCTGTGAACCCAAACTCTTTCTTAAGGAAATATACTCTTAGGGGTTGGGGATTTAGCTCAGCAGCATAAATGCCTGCCTGGCAAGTGTGAGGTCTTGAGTTTGATCCCAGGCACCAAAATATACTCTTGCTCTCAAACAGAGGTCCAACGGGCTTTAATGTTCCAAAATCACTTAAGATGACAAGCATGATCCACGTGTTAGCATTCTGACTACAGGTCCTAATCCTTTAAGTAGGACTTGTCATTTTCATTACGCCTACCTTAAGCAAAACCATCTATTTTAAAAGCCAAAACAGAAAGGAAAAGAAAGAAAAGGAAACCGAACCCCAAATTGAACGGCTAATTGAATGTTTCTGCTTAGTTTTGTTCGGTTCAGAGGGAGCAGATCTGAGCTGTTATCACCCTGGCATGGGAGGGCACCAGATGACAAGTTTGGCTGAGATGGAGACTTGCACACACTGACTGACACGGAGGGCTTCCTCGGGCGTTACCCTTTAAACATCAGTGGAAGCGTGCAGGGTGCCCGGGTTGTTCTTGCCATTGTTCTGATTAGCTGGCGCAACAGTTGCTTGTGGCCAGAATCACACAAACACACGGTGTGCCATGACTCACCTATAAAGCATTTCAGGGAAAATCATATACTGCCCGTACAAGTATTTTTGACTTGAAACATTCGCCCTGTAATATTTATTTACAATCTCTTGATTGCTCCTATTTTTTTTTTTTTTTACCATAACATGGTTTGGAAAGGGAAAAGTTGATTAAAGTTCATTTTCCCGCCAAGAAGCCTGCGTTAGTGCACGAAGGGTGTACAAGCAAGGAGAATTAAAACCAAATCACTGGCGTTTAACAGCTCTTTGGAGCAATAATACTCCAAGCTACTCCTAAGCAAGTAAGCCCACAGTATTTGCTAACAATAACCGGTAAGCAAAGTCCTTAGAGCTCCCGGAACAAGTGGCTGTCCAAGTGCAGCAGGGATGCTCCTGCGACTCTGATGGCTTGGGGTGCAGACTCCGCCGCTTGGATTTTCCCGAGGAAGAGAGGAAGAAACCGCAGGGGGACAAGCGTCCTGGCCTCTGACCACACACCCTTCCAGGAGGAGGCGAGGCCGTCGGAGAGCGCGGGCAGCCCTGACTTTCTTTCCCCTTCGCTCACACCGCTGCACTTAAGCCTCCCTGGAAACCAGGTGACTCTCACGGGGGCTGCGGGCGGCTGAAAGGGCTCCCGAATTTAGAAACAGCGATCTGGGAACCGGTGGCCTAGGGCAGTCCAAGAAAGCCAGGGCGGGAGCGGGAGGGAGCGGGCATCTGACGACGCCTCCGCGCGCTGCTCCAGTTACCGAGACCTGGCGCGGACCCGCCTCCGACCTCCCGCAGAGCCCGGCCCGGGTACCAGTCCCGGGGCGGCCAGCCAGCTCGGCGCGAGCCGGTGGCCAACGCCTGCAGCCCGGCCCGCAGTCCCGCTGCGTCCCGGCCGCTGCCCCGGGAAGGCGCTGGCCCTCCCGGGTGGCCCTACCTGGCGCCCCGGAGCCCCGCGCGGGGTCGCGCAGGCCGCGGAGGTCGGCGGTCGCTCTCGGGGAGCGGCCCGCCGGCCACGCGCGCCCAGGTCGCCGGGCCACCCCTCCCCGGCGTCCTCAGGCCCTGGAGAGCTGGGGGATGGCGAGCCGGGTCCTTTGTTCCCTCTCCCAGGGGAAAGGCAGTTTTGCAACAAACCAGGGCGAGAAGGAAGCCCTGGCCGCGGCGTCCCCGGCAGGGTGCACCCGGGATCCCGGACTATCTAAGGGGCAAGTGCATCTCAGTTGGAGGAAAAAAAAAAAAAAAATCACACACACATAGACAGACGCCAGTAGGGTTAGAAAGTGCGGAGCCCCGGACAGGAGGGAACATGGCCACTCTCCATCCCGGGATCCCCGCTCTGCCTCCCTGCGCCCCGCGCCGGAGCCGGCTGCACAGGCGGCGAGGGGAGGCCGCGCGTCACCACCCACCTGCTGCCACCGCCGAGCAGCCCCAGAGCAGCAGGATCCGCGCGCAGCCCCCCATGGCCGGGAGGCGCCGAGGGGCCGGGCGGGCTCCGGAGTCCGCGGTCACTGAGCGGCGGGGCGACGCTCGCGCGCCGGCCTGGCGGGGCCGGGGCACCTCGGGGGCGGCGGGAGCCCGGGGACCATAGCCGGCCGGCCGCGCTCCCCGCCCCCGGCCTTGGGGCTCCTGCGCCCGCCGCCGCCCGCCGGCCGCGGCGAGACCTTTCACTTCCCGGCGGCCGCCGCCGCCTCCGGGGCGTCCTCCTCCGCGCGCACCACCTCCGCAGGCCGCCGAGCCGCGGTCCGGTCCTTCCCCTTGGGCAGCGCCCCGGGATGCATTTTTATTGCACCGACTCGGCGGCGCTCGGGTGCCAGCCCTCCTCCCCTCGCACCTCCACCCCTTCCTCCGCCCGCCCCCCGCGCTTGACAGCCGGGCGGTGCAGCCCGCGAGGCCGGGTCGCCGCCGCCGCCCCCGGGAAGGGGTGCCCCCGCGC